>JAABOM020129129.1:0-117993 GCA_011800125.2 Solanum clarkiae
AAAAGTGGAAGACTAAGTCGGTAGCGTAGAATTATTTTTCTAAAAGAATTAAAATAATATCAAGATTATTATTTTAAGGGGGAGATGAAGTAAGAACTTTTATAAACATTTACAATTTTTTTTTGGGGGGTGGGGGTGGTGGTACTGTGAGAGAAAATAGTAGGGTGGGGTAAGAAAAATATTTTATATTTTATTTTATAATATTTTTTGAAATAATAATACTTTAATATTAATTTTAACCAATACTATAATTTATTATTTTTTTACCAAGGTGTAATATTTTGTCCATGTAGAGTGTGATGTAACATTTTTAAAAAAAATAAAAGAGAGAGTGTAGTACGCACACCATGATGATAGTGGAATAAAAGATAAATGTGTGTTTCTCAAACTAATCAGTGATAGTTTAGGTATGTAACTCACTCTTCTAATAGTTTAAATATGAAACTCAAAAAAAGAGAGGATAGTTCAGGTGTGGTTTTGACACTTATCTCTTAAAAGAAAGATAACATCTAATTATATCGCATGAATTATATAAAACCTCCAACTTTTCACATTCTTTACTTAAATAACATGTCTCCTCAACTCCCTTCTACCTAATTCATATAATTAATCTATAAATAATAATCATCTATAAAGTTATTTGGACATTCATTTCCATTTTCTCCTTTTTTTATTAGTCTATCTTTTCATTGATTATGTGTATAATTAAAAGAAAGGATATAGAAAAGGTGTTGTGGAATATGGCCACAACTTTCATGAGTAGTGAGTTTGAAATTAGCATGATGGGGAACAAAATTCCTTTCTCATACTACAAAACAAGGAATTTTGTTATATAATAGTCGTGACCTAAATAAGTTAAGATGCACTCAATCTTATAGCTTGCTTCTTGGTCCAACTTAGGATTAGACACAACATGGCTGCAGTTCCAATTTGCTCATAAGTTGGGCGATATGATGGACCTTTTTAGTCATTCTCCACAATGTAATAAAGAATTTTCCCTTTTCTCATTTAATGGAATCTTCCAGGGTTTATAGATTCTTCTTTTTTCTTCATCGGAAGCAATATGTGGTTGCCTTCTTCACCCTCTTATGGTAGTTTTCTTATCTTTTTGTTGTTCATTCTCCAAGTAATTAGACCTTGTAATTCCAATCCTCCTTTATCTGGTGCGTCTAGTGGTTTTTATCTTCATGGTATTGATTAATTATTCTAAATTATTTTAGTGAGAAGGAGGAATTTCTCTTTGTTCTTCCCCTATGGCTTATAAGTATTCGAAGTTGCAAAATAGTAGTCCATTTGAGAGTACATAATTCACTAATAAAAAAGGATTTTAATATCTATATCTATATTACCTTAAAAGAAGCATGAACTCCACAATTTCCAATGTCAAATTACTATTTTGCCCTCATATATTTAAACTGACGCACTCCACGCTGTCCATGGTACACACACCTCCTTCTTCCTAATCGACGTGTCTCCAGCTTCTTCCAATTCAACAACTAATTCCCAAACGTTGTACGTCAAGCTTCTTCAAAACGAACGGCCACAACTCCACTATATATAATAACGACTTGCGCTCTTCTTCCCCTTGAAACATCTACCATCTGCACTCTGTAAAACAGGCATTCGCAATTGCTACTCACTTCCCCCAACTGTCTAATTAAATCGCACTTCCTTTTCTGCGCTTACGGGTCATTCACCCCTGCATTCTCCTTCACCATCTTCACCTTTTCTCCTTTTTATGCAGATTCCATAATGGCTTATACTTTGGAAAATCTCCTGCGACCATAAGTGAGTTGTAAGCCTTCACCTTCACTCACACACTGCTCACCTTATTTGTCCCACTACTGTATCTTCTCCGCCTGGACGCCATTTCCCACAGTTTACTTAACAGTGCAACAGTAATGCATGCCTCTTTTATTAGCATGCTCATGTGTTACGCTTTCACCTTGTCCACAGAACTTACAGGTACTGCTTTTGGCCACCAAACACTAACGCATGACTAAACAAACTATTAGTTTTACGACTGTTGTAAGAACCTTGGTACACTGGAGACATGTCATACTGGATGCGTTGGCCGTAACTTCATAGTACATAGTTACCCACTTACTGAAAATTCCTCGAGAAAGTTCTAATTGTATATACCTAGTAGCACCACATGGAGAGGTTCTCGTAAAAACCCATAGAAGGTTTTAATGGTACTTAATGAAGCCTATTTCCTTGGCATTGGTGCAGAAGCATTGTCTACAGTACATCATATCATAGACACGACATGTGCAAGAGCCAGGGCCGTAGTTCTTTAGGTGAATGTTCCAGATGTTGGACTAACCATTGTTTCACAATCAGAAATGTGAGGCATATAGTGCCTTTTTCAACTGATAGACATGCCTCAGACAATTTAGATCGAGAAAATCCTTGTGGTTGACTCATGTACACTTCTTCTGCAAGATGTCCATGTGTTAAGATAAGACATCAATCATGTACACAGTTAGAACTTAAAGCTTTCTCTAATATGCACGTGCTGTACAAACTTTTTCAAGTGTCTTTCAAATAATACTTATCTCAATTGATAAGATAATTGGTATAATTTGAGTGGAAGCCAAAAGTAGAGGCATCTTGGGCTTGCATAAAGCATCAAACAGTGCAATGTTTCGTGTCTCTCTTCGAGCAAGATGGTTGTTGCACGTATTTTTACAGATGTAGCACATAAACATGAGCGACAAAAAAGATGATAGCGAGTAATGACAACAATCCCTAATCCAATCTTTAACAGTGTTTTGCTAGAGAAGGAACACTGTGAAAAATTTGCAGGCGCTCTTTACTAAGGTAATTTTTGTGGCTGTGCAGATGTAATGGCAGAAGGTGGTGTTTGATGAGGATTTGTGAGCAAGATGATCATTTTAAACAGAGAAAGTGAGAAGTTGCACATGTTGGAAACGAGTGTATTGCTTTCAAGATCTACCCTCCTTTTACCTTTCATATGAGATGTCAATGCGATTTTTCATCGACTTCTCTGTATTAGTTAACTTTAAGGAAGTGAAAAAGATATGTTCGGAACAACCAGACAACTAATCCACCACCTGTAAACTGCGTGGAGTTTAATGAAGAAACACAGGCTTTGCTTCTGTATATAGTTCATCTGTGATGTACTAATGTTATTACCTTGTTTAATGTAATCTATGGAGATTTACCTACATTGACTCTTACATCTCACATTGCTGGAAGTTTTGAGTCAAGTTTGTTGCATGAAAATGTTGAACAAGTATGTTATTATACTATCTCTGTAATGATCCCTGATTGATGTCTTTTGAAATGCCTTTCCATTGCACCATCAAGAGTATGTCCGTCTGCCCTGGCACAACTAATTTAGCTGGACGGAATTTCTGAGAGATTGGTCATCTTCAGGTATAACTTCGTCAGATTCTCGATTTGCAACGCAAGACTTTTAGAGGATCTTTCCCCTGGCACGTAACTTCTACCACTAAATGAATGCTTTAATTGGCTTCTTTCATTGAACTTATGCTTGAGGTATATGGTAGGCTTACATGTTCTTGGTATGGGAAAATTCATCAATATTTACAACTTAGCATTAAAAATTCGCAAGAAACGTTACATGCTCCTTCACAAGCGTTGTCTCCTCCTCCTTCTTCATTACGATCAGACACAGCCTCTCATCTCTCTATTATGAGCAGACGCAACCTCTTCCTGCCCACTCTATATAACAATTAGACTCTGTTCTTTCTCATAGAACACCCATGCACTTCTATTCTTATTTAGACGGAAGCTTTTCAATTCACTTATTCAATCGCAACGGTTTTTCCCCTATACATGCACATTATTCGCCCCAAAGCACATTTGGACTTTGTCGTACGCTACCGAACAACTCCACCCATTACTACTGTCAAATTATCACTTTATTTGTTACTATCTACGTTTCTGCCTTTTCACAATGTCCTTGCTCCTTTCTTTCTCACCATCAAATATGTAAACTCAGTAAAAGAATCTACAATTTGTTTGATGCCTTTTCGCACTCTGCTTATTCCCCTGTTCCTTATCATCAACTACTTAAACATAATTAAACGCCTTAAAAATTATTTCATGGTATGCCACCAAAGCTATTTGCAATTGCACTCTTCCCATATCTATGTTACTGTAAGCCTTATATTTTCCCCGGATGACGTTTGATGAATTGCCTCCCAATTTCAAATACATTCTTTGATAGAGCCCCTGCTACCCCTATTCATAAGGCATGTAATCAGATCAGTCCAGAGTGTACTGGAGGCATTCAGAGGCCTACAAGAGAGAAAGGTTCCATTGTAAATGTTGATAGACCAAGTACTGAACAAGATGCAGTGAATCAGATCTCCAATGCCCAAGAAAAGGCAGATGACTCAGTACTCTGGAAAAGAACGTGTTACTTCTGAATTTCTGATCATGGGAACACCAGTGCTTTCTAAATCTGCCAACAAATTAAGCAAAAAGAGGAGGGATGCTATTAAGAAAAGGCAACAGAAAGAGGGTCAGGAATAAGTAAACAAAGATAATTATATTGAGCCTTGTATTTTGGACGTAGTGCCCAGTACCCCTCCTGAATATGTGGATGAATATGGGCTTATCAATTCATGAACTGGATGCCAACTACCATGACAGCCTATCTCTATCTCTACTCAAATGGCAAAGTTTCATTGGCTGCATCTCGACCAGTGCTCCTATATGCTGCTTTCGCCATGGTTCTGATATTTCCCTTTCATATTTTCCATTTGTCATCTCGGTACTTTTTGTTAAGAATGCTTCAGAGGATAGTTTTCCCGCCATAGGCAATAGCTTTTGCTGATTTCTTCCTGGCTGATTCATTAACTTCCATGTGAAAAGTATTATCAGATTTGGAGCGTTTCGTTGTAGAGGTTCATCGACAGGTTGCTATCATGGCATGGTGTGAAGATGATTCTGTTTGTGGGAGTCACTTTGTTGCAATTCCTATTGTTCTTGTATTGCCTTATCTATCTCTCGTTTATTTCAATGTCTTCGGCAAAATAAGGAGACGAGATATAGGACTACCAGTTCAATGCTTTAAAATATTGAACAGCAGTACCAATGGTATTTGTGACAGCCCTCAAGTATCACATATTCCCTGACAACTGGGTTAACCTTTATAGGCCTTTGTAGCTTGTCTCAGCTGTTCTAAACTGTCCCGTGTGGCTTGCCTTAGAAGAAAGGAGGCAACACAACACAGGAGGGCTTTACGAAAACAGACATAACTTCTACATCCAAATGCCAATTGAGGTGAAGCCAAGTGCGTTGGAAAGATAATTCAATGAGCTTTAATTTGATAGGTCGTGGGCCACCTAGTACATTTTGTGCTAAGAGATATGCCCACTTAAAGTTGATCCTTCAATCGGTACTTGTGAAAAACTTAGCCAACGGAATCCTTTGAACTTGGCTTGATATAGGAGACCCATGATGACCCTAAAACATATAAATGATCCGGTATTGAAGGCTTCCAAGAGAACATAGCTTGAGTTTGAAGGTTCCGTTCTAATCTCACAAATTTTGGGATATTACACTGGGTCATTAAACTCTTCCTTTCCTTAACTACGTGCCAGCATAGAAATGGAAGCCATTCCTGAAAAGATCAAGTCATAAGGAATGGCTATTCATTTATTAACATTATATGATATGATAATGGAAATCCGTCTGAAAAGACTAGGTCGTAAGGAAGGTCTCCATCCACCGAATAAATTACATCGTAAGTTGTGATGTAGATTACCCTTGGCAAGTAATCTTCCCTTACTGATGGACGGTCTTCATCGAACTAATTCATGTAATAGCTCACATGAGTTTGATTTGTTGTTATAGTCCATCCCTACTATATATGAGTATTTGTGCATTCAATGCATCATTGGTTTCATGACATATAATATACTATGTCTCTTGTTATATATATCCTTCTATAGTATATGCCCTTGTCATCTAACATTGAATGCAAGTTTGGTAAGTCATATGCATTGCATACCCGCATACTTAGTACATTCATATGTATTAATGCATACTTTTTCCTACATGATCTAACTATGTAGGGATCAAAGAGTAGAGTCATCCACTGTACGACATCTAACTTGGATCTCAAGTTTTGCTTGTTGTGGTGAGTCCTATCTTCCAAGGACAAACCACCATTTCCTGTACCTATGGTGTTTTGTCTATTTTATTTACTTTGCGGGTGAGCCCGCAATATGTCTTGACCCCCGACCTATCTTATGTTTAGAGGCATTGTTGGAAAACTTGTAAACTCTTTTACGACTATATGCTAAGTGTTATGATTGGAGCTTATGTTTATCGCTTGGGCTACCTATCAATTATTGTTATGTGAATTGGTCATGAGCTTTATGATATCGTTATATGTATGATGTGAAGGATCCTAAGTACCGAATTGCCTCCATAGAGTGAGTCATACTTACCTGCCTCTTAGTCTTATGTGCTATGTGTTACGTAAATTCATGTTTTCCCCTATCCCATATTATATCCCCATAGCGTGAGTCCTACTTTTTCGTCTCTTAGAATTATTTGTTTACTATTCATATGCAATTCTGATCCGATGAAGTGTGAACGGATGCTACGAGACTTATTTGGGGACTCTCGGATCCTCATTCGCCATGTCACTCCTAGACCCTAGATCCGAGTCGTGACAAACTTTAAGGGCCAACACTCCTCCATAGGCCAAGGGCCACTTCCTGGGGGCTCCCACCAGCCGTTTGACATCTCACGGACCGTGAGGGCTCCCATGGAGCGTCACCTTGGTCCAAAACTTCCTGAAACCAAACTTTTTAAGTTCCCAAGAGACCGTAAAATGTTTGAGGTCCTTACAATTTAATAAATATGATACACCATATTTATTTTGATTGATGTACTTATATTTTTGTCAATAAATGACATGTCTTTATAAGGATATTTTAGGAATCCACTTTTAGTGTAATAGGATATGATATGATGATTCTAGTAAATCTTGACCTAAAGATTTACTTTTGCTACTTTTTTACATTCACTTTGTCTTTTTTGATAAACTAGTCTTGCTGTAGGCTCTTTGCGCGTAATCAAAGCTTGTACGTCGTTTGATAACAAACATTATGGAGAAAAATTAAATTTAATTATGAACTTATAAAAAGATAAATAATTCACTAATTTTGATAAATTATTTATTTATAAAGGCCCTATATACAGAGATTCTATCACTAATTAGAACCCATGGTAAATTAAAATTTTTCTTAGTGACTGTAAATCATTTTGCTTGATTCAAATAAGAAAAAAGTAGAAGTCTATTAAATAAGGAAGGTTTAGGAGTCTTTCCATGTATAGAAGTCCCATTTTATCACTTTTTTCTATATATTTAAAAGTTAATATTATAAATATAATTAAATAATAACTTAAAGAAAAATAGTTTTAAAAAAAACTATTTTATCTAAGGAAAAGACTTTGTAATGAAGGAAAAAAAGTTCAAACAACATTTATAAGGGCCTCCACGCTTTTAATTTAATATAGCTATTTGGTTTGAAGGTTAGTATAGGCTTCATCATGACCTTAACATAAATTTGATTTTTTTAATTTTATGGGATTGAATTTTTTATTTTGTGTGACGAACTACGTTCCGTGTGAATATTCTCTGATGTGCCATAACGTGATATCAAAAAGTTGACTGCATCACTAATTTAATATTTTCAGCAACTATATACTTTAGTTACTTTTATATGACGAAAAATAATTTTATTGTTACATTGGATGAAATTCTTCTTTTTTTAAAAAAAAATAAAAATTGGGGTAGGGGAAGGGGAAAGGGGAGGGGGATTACAATGTGGGGAATCGAACTTTCACCAACAAAATGAAAGTTTAGGTAGTTAACCAACTAAATACTAAGATTCCCCTCTACATTGTATGAAATTCAATTATTACGCATGACATTAAGACACAAATCAAACTCAATAAAAAAAATCCTCCAATATTTGTTTATAAGATATGACATGAAAAAAATCATAAGTTCATTGTAATTTTTCTTGAGCACATATTTTTTCATGATAGATCAGCTTTTCTACCATAACCTATATAAAATATTAAATAAAATAAATTTTATATGGTATTCAGATATTTCCTAAATTTGTATAAATTTTAAATAATATTTTTGTCACACCCAGGAGGATACCCTAGATGTAACTGGCACTCGAAGACTATTGCTAGACCCCAAGTGAACCACCCAGTCTCATTACATTCCTTCAATCAACCGATAAGTAGAAGATATGAAAGATAATAACCTTAACTATCAGTGGGCTACAAGATTACTCATCTAAAGTCCATCACATGAAATAAGATCAAAGAAACGAACTCAGTTAAAAAAAAAAAGGAAAGGGGAAAAGAAACCCCAACATCAACCATAATCTGTTTGTGTTTATGAAGCCTCTATACTACTGTCTAAGAAGGTACCATGACAAGCCATGGCTACCATAACACAATGAAATAACTCAAACGAACTAATGAAAGAACCATCCTCCGAATGCAAGGGAGGACTCGAATCACCACTATCTGGAACTCGGGAACCTCTAAACCTCAATGATTCGCCTGCTGAAGTCCTCTGTCTACTGAATCTGCATCATGAAATGATGCAGCACCAAAAGGACGTTAGTACATTAAATGTACTGTATGCAAAATGAGCTAGAGTAAACAGTATAGGTAAAAAAAAAAAAACATGAAATGACCTCAGCTCATCAGAGACTCATTCTCAACTTAGGATAAGGAAACATGACTCTATCACATCACTATCAACAAAGACTTATACTATCACATCAACCTCAAAGTACTATCAACATGAAACCTATCTGGGAGTTTATCTAACCAACAACCACTACTTATGAGCCGGTAGTGATACAAAGAACAAATGTTGTTGCCTTATTCATCCAATATCTTGCCGAGATGAAGGAAGAATCTGTCAGTAGAGCCATATGTCTGCCAAGTCCTCTTTTCGAAAAAAGGAAACATCCTCTTTCACAGTCCAATCCTCTCCTACGCTGGCCACATAGTTAATGGATGTTAGTAGGACTCACTCTTACCCATTTCGTTGCTCAATACTCCTCCCATGACTCAACTTGCTCATAAACTATCAATCAATCAAGAATTTCCATCAGCTAGCCTCTTCGGGCAAGAAACCTCAACTCATTTGATCATCTATCAACTCAAAGAGTAGGATCATTCTTTCAAGATTAATTCCAATCCCATTTAGACTCTAAGATCACTAATTTCATCAACTTCTATCGTCCACGCATTCATCTAAGGATCCGGATGAAACGACCCCAAAAAAGTGCCTGAAAATGTGCCTCGAAAGTGTCCAGAATTGTAATTTTTATATATATCAAAATTCGTGCATGATATAAAAAATTCGACTTTATATTCTTGATCAAGGGGCAAAATTGAGTGGGGAATGGGTCTAACCCTGATTTTAGAGCGAACAAATCACAATTGCAATTTCCCAAAAATTGAATTCTAGCGAGGTTTCCGCGCCCTTGGCATGACGCATCTAGGGCGCGCCTCAGTGTATTTTTGTGCCAGTCATTTTAGTTTGGTCCAAGACTTTTAGGTCTTGGGCCTAAGTCTTTCCATGCATGAAAATACCTATACTTAGCCATATTTCACCTTTATATTATACAAGACATTCCTCAATACTCTCTCAAACCCTTTGACTAATATTTCTCTCAAAATTCTCAAGTGTCCAAATCTCTTCCGGATCTTAAGGAATTCATCCAAGCTTCAAGTCTCCATTCAAATCTTCATCAAGAAATTTTCCAAAGATAAGATATGTGGGTTCCAACCATTGGGGCCTTTCGCCCATGGTTCCCAAGATTCCTTTTTACCTAAATTGCATGATTATAAGTTGATTTACTTATGGGTCTTACTTTTTATGAAGTTGACTATGAACTATATTGGGGTTTCATAAACTTATGACTGTTTGAACATATTTTGAACTATGAATCTATGATCTATTTTTTGATTTGAGGAAGGATTTTGATATATATTGCATGAGGATATTACCAAGTGTTAGTGGGCAGTTTTACATTGGATTTTCTTGAATGAAGTCATCTTGAATACATCATCTTACACTAGCATTACACTCCCACCAAGTGTTTGATAAAATGTCTGGTTTTGGATTATTGAACTATTGATGATCCATTGCATGACCTATAACTTGAGTGATGCTATGATGATGAAAGGAAGGAATTTATATGATGATTTCATGAAAAGTATCTATTGTGATGAAAGTTGACCAATTGCCTAGTTATTAGGGTAGTAGGCCCAAACTACCACATTGAGGGTATATACCTCATTCGCCTAGCTCGGGGGGTTGTAGGCCTGTGCTACCATATTGAGGGGTATATAACTCATTCACCTAGCTTGGGGGTGATAGGCCCATGCTACCATATTGGGGGGTATATACCTCAATTGCCTCACCAAGGAGGTAGTAGGCCTTGGTTATGCAAAGATGGTCACCTTCTTCACATGTAATATGTTCTATATAAGAACGTTTTACTTCAAGTATCATTCATTCATGTCATATTGATAATATGCTATCTCTTGCTTAAAATAATGCATTTTTCCATGTGCCTATCTCTTGTTGCATTGCATCCTACATACTTAGTACATTCAAATGTACCAACACATACTCTATGCCTACATGATGTTACCATGTAGGAATCGGAGCACCGATTGATCCTCCTCCTCCTCCTCGTGGCTAGTACTTCTATCCAAAGCTAGTTGGTGAGTCCTCAATTCCGGGGATAATGCGTTTGATCTTATGATATGTATTAGGACTCTCTTTCCTTTATTGTATACTTCTGACTATGAGGGTGAGACTAATTGCTTGTCTTGGCCCCAGCTCCTATCTATGTAGTAGAAGTGTTATTGGACAAGTTATGCAATTATGTTATGAGCCTTGACTCTCTTGAGTTAATGGTGTCTCATGTTATGAAAGGTTTCCCTTTAGACCCCTTTTGTCCTTTTTTCTAATCTAATTATGTTGTTTAATTGCTTCTGCGACCAATGATGTGTAATGATATGTTAAGAGGCTTGTTTGGGGTCCGCTTCAAGTTCCCATTCACCGTGTCATGTCTAGGCCCTAGGCTTGGGTCGTGACACTGGACCATAGCAAACAACACACTCAAATGGTCAAGGCTCTAGACATTACCCCTAAGTTCATTCGTGAAGTCTTTAGTTAATGGAACCATGCAGGGTATACTCATAATCATGCAATAATTCACTTAAACAGTTAATTCAGGTTATGATGATCATCAATTTGAGAAAATACATAGAAATTAAAGATAGTTTTCCAGATAACATCCAAGAATTCACAGTCAAGATCCACCACATTCAACTATCAACCTAATTCAATCAAGGGGCCATATGGGAGAATAATCCCATGTTCTGGGTAGCCTTTATATGCCTGGATGAACATTGTAGTAATCTTCAACAAGAAATCAATCTTCAACCGTACACCTCCAAGCCCTCTCTTTTTCCTCTCACAGAATTTACATACTTAGAATTTAGGAGAATATGGATTTTTGAAACCCTTTGTACGAATAAAAGGAAATAAAACACATTTTAGGACTTAAAATAATATGGAAAATGACCAAAAGGCCCTTCCCATAAAATAATTAAAAACTTACATTGCACAAACACATGTCTGCGTCACGCCAGGGGCGCAGAGATGTACATTTTCAAGATTTTCAGAGATTTCAAGTTCCCATCAAAAAATTAAAAAAATGTAAGTGTCACTCTGCACCCTGTCCGCCTCGCACCAGGGGCGCGGACTGACACTATTTTTGGGTTAATTAGCTTAAATAATTTTTTGATCCAGTTTCTCTAAAATCTAGTCAAGACTATTCTTCCACTCGATTTTCCACGCTGATCGCAAATCCTGTGTCAGATTTCTAATTAGAGCATTGGAAGATGCGTTATGGGTACAATTACTTTTTAGGGGCATTCCGATAATTTTATAGGGTGTTACATCCTTTCTCCCTTGGGATCATTCATCCTCGAATGATGATTAAAGGTAGAATGAAAGCATGAGTAGACTCAAAACACATCTCACCCCTGACTCAATAACTCTTGAACTCTCAACTATC
The DNA here is from genome assembly GCA_011800125.2 of Solanum clarkiae. Taxonomy (NCBI): domain Eukaryota; kingdom Viridiplantae; phylum Streptophyta; class Magnoliopsida; order Solanales; family Solanaceae; genus Solanum; species Solanum clarkiae. Next base: position 12,150 of record JAABOM020129129.1, read on the forward strand.
CACCACTTTCTACATCTCTATCTTAGATTCAAGGATTAGGATCAACACTTCAATTCGAGAATGGAAATTTCAATTACGTTAAGGATAGGGATGTTACCTTCAACATCTTCATCATTTGGCATGAATAGGTGTGGGTATTTGATTTTCATCGCTTTCTCATCTTCCCACACAGCTTCCTCAATAAATTAGTTCCTCCGTAGAACTTTGACGGAGGCTATTTCTTTATTCCTCAACTTGCGGACTTGACGGTCAAGAATTTGGACTAGAATTTCCTCATAGGATAAGCTATCCTTTACTCCCATACTCTCAATAGGAATTGCCAAAGCAGAATCTCCCAAACATTTCTTCAGCATCGAAATGTGAAATACCAGATGGACTCCATCTAACTCAGAAGGCAATTCTAACTCATCGGAGACCTTTACAATCCTCCTCATAATCTAGTATGGTACGATATAGCACAGACTCAACTTCCCTTTTTTACCAAACCTCGTGACACCCTTCATGGGTGACACCTTCAAGTACGCCCAATTATCTACCTTAAACTCCAAGTCCCTTCTGCTCACATCTGAATAAGACTTTTAGCAACCTTGTGCTGTCTTCAATCTTTCTCTGATGACTTTCACCTTTTCCATAGACTGGTGGACAAGATCAGGTCCTCTCAATTCAGCTTCACCAACCTCAAACCAGGCAATTGGTGATCTATATCTCCTTATGTACAAAGCTTCAAAGGGGCCATCTGGATACTAGCATGGTAACCATTGTTGTACTCGAACTCTATCAATGGTAGATGATCATCCTAGTTCCCTTTGAAATCGATGATGTAAGCTCTCAACATATCCTCCAAAGTCTGAATAGTGTGCTCCACCTGTCCATTTATCTGAGGATGGAAGACTATCCTCAGATTCACTTTCGTACCCAATCCCTTCTGAAAAAGACCTCCAAAATTGGGAGGTGAATTGAGCTCCTCTACCCGAGATGATGGACAAGGGAACCCCACGCAACCTAACAATCTCACGAATGTATAACTGGGCATATTCGCCAGCCGTATTAGTTGTCTTGATTGTAAATAAGTGGGTTGATTTAGTCATCCTATCCGTAATCACCCATATCGAATCATACTACTTTTGGGACCTTGGTAAATCTTTAATGAAATCCATGTTGATCATCTTCCATTTCTACTCAGGAATTTCAAAATTCTGAGCTAATCCACACGGTCTCTGATGTTCTACCTTGACCTACTGACAATTGGGGCACTTAGAGACGAATTCAATAATGTCTTTCTTCATTCCATTCCACCAATAGCCTTCCCTCAAGTCGTGGTACATTTTGGTAGAGCCAGGATAGATAGAATATCTAGAGCTGTGAGCTTCGGTCATGATTCTTTCTTGGACACTGTTGACATCGGGCACACACAATCTACCCTGTTATCTCAACACCCTATCTCCCCCTTTGGAGAAAATCATCACCTTTTGCTTGTGAACAACTTCTTCCAATTGTTATAAGACAGTGTCTTGGTCTTGCTTTCCTTCACTTCTGACACTAAAGATGAAGCAGACCTATTCTGAACTTGACCCCGCCTTCATTGTTATCCTCAAATTTCACTCCTAGTCAAGCCAATCTATGAACTTCCTTAGCCAACTCTTTTTTCCCTTCTCCACATGGGCAGTTCTACCCATAGACAACCTACTAAGAGCATCAACGACAATATTAGCCTTAATTGGGTGGTAGAGGATGCTCATATCATAATCCTTGAGCAACTCCAACCATATCCTCTACCGCAAGTTGAGTTCCTTCTGACTGAATATGTATTCTAAACTTTTGTGATCAATGAACACGTCCACATGCACTCCATGCAAATAGTGACGCCAGATCTTAAGCATAAATACCACCACTGCTAACTCAAGATCATGAGTCGGATAGTTCTTCTCATGGATCTTAAGTTGTCTAGAAGCATAGGCTATCACCTTCCCTCTCTAAATTAGCATGAAACCCAGTCCAACTCTAGATGCATCGCAGTATATCACAAAGTCTCCTATCTCGTCGGGCAAAGTCAAAACTAGTGCTATAGTCAGTCTAGTCTTCAACTCTTGGAAACTCTTCTCACATTCGTCCGGCCACTGAAATTTGGCCTTCTTTTGAGTTATCTTGTCAATGGTGCAAACATAAAAGAGAATCCCTCAACAAATCTATCATAATAGCCTGCCAATCCTAAGAACCTTCTTAATTCTATCAGAGAGGTTGGTATAGGCCAGTTCTTAACCGCCTCAATCTTTTGGGTATCCACCCGAATACCATTCCCTGAAACACCATGGCCTAGGAAGGCCATAGACTTGAGCCAAAACTCATACTTCGAGAATTTTTCATATAATTCATGGTATTTGAGATTTTGCAAAACCACTCTAAGATGATTGGCATGCTCCTCTTCATCCTTAGAATACACTAGGATGTCATCAATAAATATGATCACGAACATGTCACGATACGGTCTGAATACTTTGTTCATTAAATCTATTAAAGCTACATGTGCATTAGTCAACCCAAAGTACATGATCAAGAACTCAAAATGGCCATACCTTGTCCTAAAGGTTGTCTTTGGAATATCACTTTCCCTCACCTTCAACTGATGGTAACCCGATCTGAGGTCTATCTTAGAGAAGAAAGTGGCACCCTAAAGTTGGTCAAATAGATCAACTATCTTGGGGAGAGGATACTTATTCTTTATTGTGACCTTGTTCAGTTGCCGGTAGTCTATGCACATTCTAAGAGACCCATCGTTCTTATGCACGAATAGGACAGGAGCACCCTAAGGAAAGACACTACGCCTTATGAAAACTTTCTCTAACAAGTCTTTCAATTGTTCTTTCAATTCTTTCAACTCAGCCGGGGCCATTCTATAAGGTGGAATTAAAATTGGTTGGGTCTTGGGAAGAACATCAATCCCACAGTTAATCTTCCTGTCAGGAGGAACTCCAGGTAAATCATCAGGAAACTCCTCAGGAAACTCATTCACAATCAGGAATGACTCAAGAGAAGAAGATTCAACAATATCATATTTGACTCGCACGAGGTGGTAAATACAATCTTTGGAGATCAATTGTTTGGTTGTAAGATAGGAGATAAACTTTCCCTTAGGTGCAACAGAACTTCCTTTTCACTCTAGAATAGGCTCATTAGGAAATTGAAACTTAACAATTCAGGTTTTACAGTTAATAGAGGCATAATAGGCGTGAAGCCAATTCATGCCAAATATCACAATAAAGTCAACCATCTCCAATTCGACCTAGTTAGCTAAGGTATCTCTACAGCAGATGGATACTACACAGTCCCTGTAAACCATCTTAGCTAAGATAGACTTACCAGTAGGAGTGGAAACAACAAACGGTTCAAGTAGATACTCTGGGAGAATCCCAAACATACCAACCACATAGGGAGTTGCAAAAGATAAAGTGGCACCCGAGTCAAGCAATACATAACAATCTAGAGTAAAAACCTCAAAACATACCCGTAACAACATCTGGTGCAGCCTCTTGATCCTGTCGATTACCCATAGCATAAAAATGGTTCATCCCACCTCATTTACCTATAGTAGTACCCCTCTGATGATTGCCAACTGGGGATGCTGCGGAGGATTGTGCTCTGATGCTTCCTTCACCTCGTCTCCTCTTCGGACACTCAAACAGGAAGTGACCAGTCTATCCATATGAATAGAAAACATACTTACCCACACGACACTCACCTAGATAAAGCTTACCATACTTGTCACAAGGTGGTTTTCCCTTCGCACCTTAGGTCACACTAGCTTGGGATTGAGCACCCTGAGCACTGTAATTTTGGTAACCAATAGACTTCTGATCATACCTGTTTGGTTGGACAGGTGAACTCGCTACAGAGGGTGCATGATGAGATGATATTTTCTAAAAGTAGGACTTGTCACCCTTAGTATCATGCCCAACTGATTTTGCCCTCCTATTCATCTACTCTTCTCTATCTCTTTTCTTATCCTCCTCTATTTGTTGGGAATACACAATGATCCTAGAGATGTCCACGCCAGAGATCAACAAACTTGCTTTGCACTCCTTCTACACATGCCTACCCAAGCCAGACACAATCTTCCTCATCCTTACCCTCATGTCTTGGACCTTCTCCGAAGCATATCTGGACATTTTAATATACTTAAGATTGTACTCCTTAATGGTCAACCCTACTTGCTTCAAGTTTACAAACTCGTCAACCTTTGCTTCCCTCAACTCTAGGGAAAGAAATGGTTAAGGATAGTAGCTTTCAACTCCTCCCACTCCGCAAGCTTAGCATCCCCACCTTTACTATCCTCCTATTGGTTATACCAAATGATAGCAACATCTTTTAGCTGGTAGGAGTCAAGTTCAACTCCTTCAATCTCATTGGCGTGTTAGCTTTCAAGACCTTATACATCTCGTCTATGAAGTTCTCCGGGTCCTCCTCAACCTTCGACCCTGTATACACTGGTGGGTTCATCCTCAATAAATCTTTGAGTTGGGTTGCAACTGAGGACTCCTGTGAGCTAGAGCTAGGAGCTTGAAGACCTTGAATGTTACCCTATGGGGCCACCAGCTGAGTCACCATAGTGATGGCTCCCTTTAACTTTGCCTCTGCAGTGGGAGCTAGTTGGGGTGGTGCAGGGGGCGCTTGTGAGACCTCAACAGTCTTAGAAGGCCATACCCGTCTCCTCGTATCTGTCTGAATCGGGACCTTTGGTCGGGCATTCTCAACAGTTGGGGCTGAGGCATATCTCTAAGCATTTGTTCTCTTTGGAGGTGTTTTCTACAAACTTGGAATGCAATAATTAAAATAGGATTTCCATAGAATTAAACTCTATCACACGACCTCAGATCATAGAAGAAGGGTAACACTTCTTAATGTCATATAGCCTCCTACTTATGAAGTGTGGTGCACAACACACCTATAAATAAGACTCTACTAAACATGACTTCATAGACTCTCTAGGACACTCAAACTCTGTGCTCTGATACCAAGTTTGTCACTCTCCGGGAGGGTACTCTAGACGTAACTAGACTCGGAGACTATTGCTAGCCCCCAAACGAACCACCTAGTCTTATCACATTTGTTCAATCTGTTGATAAGTGAAAGATATGAAAGATAATAACCTTAACTATCAGTGGGCTATAAGTTTACTCGTCTAAAGTCCATCACATGAAATAAGATCAAAGAAATGAACTCGGTTTAAATAAAAGGAAAGGGGAAAAGAAACTCCAACATCAACCTTCATTTGTCTGTGTCTAGGGAGCCTCTATACTACTGTCTAAGAAGGTTCCATGATAGGACATGGCTACCACAACACAATGAAATAACTCAAACAAACTAAAGAAAGAACCATCTCTTGAATGCATCGGAGGACTCGACTCACCACTATTTGGAACTTGGAAACCTCTGAACCTCAACGATTCACCTGCTGAAGTCCTCTGTCTACTGAATCTGCATCATGAAATGATGCAGTGCCAAAAGGGCATTAGTAAGTAGAATGTACTATATGCAAAATGGGCTAAAATGAGTTGTATAAGTAAAAAAACATGAAATGACCTCAGCTTATTAGTTATTCATTCTCAACTCAAGATAAAGAAATAGGACTCTATCGCATCACCATCAATCAAGACTCATACTATCACATCAACCTCAGAGTACTATCAACATGAAACCTATCTGGGAGATTCTCTAACTGGCAACCACCACCTATGAGCCAGTAGTGATACAACGAAGTGATGTCATTGCCTCATCCATCCTGTACCTTGCTGCGGTAAAGGACGAGTCTGTTAGTGGATCCATAAGTCTGTCAAGTTCTCTTTTGGGACAAAGGAAACATCTGCTTTCATGGTCCAATCCTCTCCTATGCTGGACATGCAGTTAATGGGCGAGTTGCGCTCACTCTTACTCATTTCGGTGCTCAATACTCCTCCGATAACTCGACTTGCTCATAAATGGTCAATCAATGAAGAATTTCTATCACCTAGCCTCTTCGGGCAAGAAACCTCAACTCATCTCATCATCTATCAACTCAAAGAGTAGGATCATTCTTTTAAGATTAATTTCAATCTCATTTCGATTCTAAGGACACTAATTTCATTAACTTCATTCATCCACAAAATTCATCTCAAGATCCAGACCATAGCAAACAACACACCCAAATGGTCAAGGCTCTAGACATTACCCTTAAGTTCATTCGTGAAGTCTTTAGTAAATGGAATCATGCAGGGTATACATATAATTATGTAATAATTCACTTAAACAGTTAATTCAGGTTATGATGATCATCAATTTAAGAAAATATACATAAATTAAAGATAGTTTTCCAGATAACATCCAAGAATTCACAATCAAGACCCACCACATTCAACTATCGACCTAATTCAACAAGGAGGCACATGGGACAAAAATCTCATGTTTTGGGTAGCCTTTACATACCTGGGATGAAGATTGTACTAATCTTTAACAAGAAATCAACCTTCAACCACACACCTTCGAGCCCTCTCTTCTTATTTTCATAGAATTTACGCACTTAGAACTTAGAAGAATATGGATTTTTGAAACGCTTTGTACGAATAAAGGAGTTAAAAAAATATTGTTGGACTTAAAATAGGGTGAGGAATGACCAAAAGGCCCTTCCTGTAAAAGAATTAAAATCTTACATTGCGCAACACATGTCCACGTCACGCTAGGGGTGCAAAGATGTACATGTCACGATTTTTCGAGATTTCAAGTTCCCGTCGAAAAATTGAAAAAAAATGTAAATGTCACTCCGCGCCCTGCCCGTGTCGCGCTAGGGGCGCGAACTGACACTGTTTCTAGTTTAATGAGCAAAAATTATTTTTTGATCCAGTTACTCATTGGGTCGAGACCATTTTTCCACTTGATTTTCCACGCTAATCGCAAATTCGGTCTCAAATTTCCCATCAGAGTTTTGGAAGACGGGTTATGTGCACGATTATGTTCTAGGTGTATTTCAGTAATTTTACTGTGTGTTACAATTTTAATATAATACGCATATTTTAATATCACTGTAATTCGAAAAAAGAAGTTACTTAACATAATTTTGAAATATAGAAAGCTACAGTTAGAGTTTTGTCATATCCGATCAAGTCCTACTATTTGATTATCAAATATTTTTCCTATTTAGTTCATAATATCTAAATAGATCATCATTTAAAAATCATCACTTATTTAGAAAAAGAAGTTACTCAGCATAACCCTTAGACTTTTGTCATATCTAGTCAAGTCCTACTATTTGATTATCAAATATTTTTCCTATTTAGTTTATAATATCTAAATAGATCATCATTTAAAAATAATCACTTATTTAGAAAAAGAAGTTACTCAGCAAAATTTTGAAATATAAGCAGGTGCCTGTGGGAGATTTGTCACATCCAACCAAGTTACTAAGTGACTGTTAGTTATTTTTCCTGTTTTAGTATAGAATATCTACTAAAATTTCAATTAGAAATCATGAGTTATTCGAGAACAAAAGTTGCTGGTATAATTTTAAAATTATAGAGGTGGCAATTGAAGTTTTGTCATATTAAGTCAAGTCTTACTAAGTGAGTATTGGTTATTTTTCCTATTTTAGTGTATATCCTATCTAGATATTTAAATTTTAAAATTTCATCCAAATAGGGAAACTTCGTAAATTAAAATGCAGATGAGTCTAAAATAGTTATAGCCTATATAATCAGTATCTTATTATATAAGTAATAGCACAACAAGCAATTTTGTATTGTCTTTGCATAAAAATTCAAGAATTTCCATCATCCTTTTCTCCCTCAGAATTAGAAGTGTGAGTTCTTTCTCTTTTATATGGTGTTCCTCTTTTATTCTTAGATATAGTTTAGTGATTTTATATGTTTTATGTATGTATTAGTTCAGAGTTAAGATGATGATAGAAGAATGTTTAAACAACATTAAAATGATTTTGAAAGATATATAGATATATATTTTGAAGATAGTTTTCTTTATATAAAATAGTTGGTGTTTTTAATCGATATACACACGTTGACACTAGAATGATTATCTTGATTCTTTTTTTCTTTTTGTCTAGTAAAACTATTTATGTCTTATATATCCCTCGATTAACTAGATTGTTTATATATCTTATAGCATAGATGATATAGCATAGATGATTTTATTTTCTTATTTACAATTGAGTTTTTTTCTAATTCTTTTGATGATTTAGTTTTATGAATGATTCTTTTTTTTTTTTTGATGATGAGGAAAAAAAAAGAGAAAAAATTATCTTAGTAAAAATAAAGAATCCTCTTTAGATTGCTACAAAAAATTTCAATTATAATTTTGTGATTAATGAAGTTGTTCATCCAGGATTTCTTTTTTATAGACACCGATAAACATGGATGAAGCTCAAAACAATTACATGAATATTGATGATCAAGGTCGTTCTTCCTCTACTCTACCATTGGACAATGAATTTGAGTTTGCTGAAGAAATAGACCTATCAAAAATATTTTATTTCGGTGAAGGAAACAAAGATCATCTACCAAATATATTTGATTTTGGTGAAGAAGAGGACCTGTCAAAAATATTTGATTATCCTAAAGAGCAGCCTGTGAACACTAGCATTATTCCTAGCATCTCAATAGAAAATTCTTCTCCAGATCATCTTCAAAATTTTGAGACAGTTTCAAAATTACCTAACATTATTTCTAAGGAGAAGCAACCTATGGTCACCATCAACTGTCCTATAGATGAAAACTCTTCAAGAATAACTCATGAGATTAACCATGATGATGATGATGACTATTCTTTATCCTAGATATATTCCATGAGATTGAACAATTCTATGCCGCAAGATGGAGGAGGAACAACTAGTGATGTGATAAATCAAGAATACCCTGGAATCTCTGTCCCTATGCCTATTTTTGTGGAAAAACAAGATGACACAAATGACATGATCCTCCAACAACCTCTACAAAAAATTCCAATTTTGGAGAAATTTGAAAGAGAGTCATCACCGAAATTAAAGTTCGCAATTGATCAATCTTTGAAAATTTCAGGTGATTTTGGGAAAGATCAAGATAATCCTAAAACTAAGGACCCCCATATGCCAAAAGATCCATTTTTGAAAAATAGTTTCATGAAGTCAACTTATCATTCTAGTTTTATAATATTAGAGCAAGAAAAGCTGATGATCGTCAATCTAGACATTGACTTCATGAAGCCAAAATTCTTTATGAATAATCCACATGGAATTTCAACAAGTATGAGCACAAAGGAACAAGAAAATCCTTCGACTAGTGGCATGATCCTTAAACGATCGATGCCACATATTTTGACTTTGGAGAAAGTAGAAAGTCAGTTGATGCTTGGCAATGATAGTTATGGAATTCTGAGTTCCTTGGATAATAAATTCCGACAAAAGAAAAGGTATATTTTCCTTCCTCCTTATATATATATATATATATGTTTGATATGCCAATTAATTTTTTTATTAAGTAAGATATTCCTTAACTTTTCTTTAATCAATTCTTAGATGTAAGTAAACTTTTTGTTATTTTCATTTTGATTTGGTAGTGCCAGTGGAGGTCAGATAAGAAGGTCACTTAATAGGACAAGCTCAAGATACCAACCGTTTGGGAGAGAAATTGATCCAAACAATCATGGATCAAATAGGCATGTTTTCTCTCTTTTATTATCCAAATTCTCATCAATATGTCAATTTAAGAAAAACATTAATTAGTAGTATTGTATCTCCCATGTTTCAATCATATTAATTACATATTATATAATATAGTGTTTTTCAAACTGTTGTACATATTTTAATTATATGATAAACACACACACAAAAACATTATTCAGAAAAGACATGAACATGTTTGGTACAGAAGAAATGTATGTCTTTAAATTTTTTCATGTTAGGTTGGTCGAAATATTTTATAGAATATTTTCTCTAGAAGAACAAGTTCTTGGAATATAAAAAAATATCAAAAGAGTTGCATCTATCATGATAAAAGTTCTCTTAAAATAATAACAATGCCCAATATATAAAATTCATCTCATCTTCTTAATATTTTTTAGGGTTTTTCAAAGCAATTTGGAGTCGATTTTCACCGGATCACAAATTTCAGGTGACATAAGATTCTTTTGTAGAAAAATATTTCCTTTGACCAATTACTTAATAAGAGAAAATATCTCAAAAAATATTCCATGAGAAAACATCTTTTAGATGTTATTTCTTTCTTTGGTTTATCGAAATTAGTAACTATTACACTATAATTGAAGTATTAACATTGTTTTTCTCCAACGTATCTCTACATAGGAATTGCTAGTGATTATGCTAGCTCCTCCCACATAGATCTATGATATTGAACAACGTTTAGGGGAAATCAAATTTTTCTCAAGTTGCTGAAATCGGGAAGCAAAATATTCACAATGAAGGAGCATTCTTTGGAAGAAGTTCAAATCCGGTTCATTATTCAAATAATGACTTCCAAAATTCTCTTGCTTATACTCATCAAATTACTGATGGAGATCTGTTACAGTCTTCTTGGGTGCAAGGTTGGAACGCACAAGATAGTTATTTGAATACCCCAGCCAACTGGCCTACAGGTCCTTTTCACTAACTTGAGAGAGATATCCATTTAGTGTATTTATGTTGAAATGCGAAGATAACTAATCTACCTAGTATATATGCAAATAAGGCTAAAAATATCTCTACAATGTATCTTGTAATTTTTGATATTCAAGAAATATCATTTTTAGAACAATATTCTGTTGCGTTGATAGTTGATATTGGTATATAATCTACAACAAGTTGTGTAGCTATATCTTTTTGTTTTGTCTCTTGTTTGTTTAGATATTACTTTTCTCTGCTCCTTGTATCATTTGATACATCTCTTCTATTTATTAACTATTAACATTTGTCAAGATTGAAGATACATTGAATTAAAGAAATCTAAAAAGTGCACCCCATTATGAAAATGATTGTTAAGTCATGCAGTATATATATGGAACAAATAATATGGAGTTACCAAAAAGAGTGGCTTCTCTGCAACAACTTCTATAAATAATAATCCTTTTATGTTTCATCAATTTTCCTTAGAGGTATTTACCATTAAGTAAGTTTAATTAGTGTTCAAATTTTTTTCTAAATCTATATAAATTTATATTTTAATAGAATATTTAGATTTTTGTATTATCACTTATTTGACAAAAGAGAAATTACTCGACATAATTTTGAAATACAAAGAGGTATAGGTTGGAGTATTATCATATCATGTCAAGTCCTAATAAGTGATTATTACTTATTTTTCAATTTTAATGTATAATATGTACCAAAAAATACACATAGAAATCATTAGTTATTCGAGAAAAAAAGTTACTCGACGTAATTTTGATATATGGGGAGGTGCCAGAGAAGTTTTATCATATACAGTCAAGTCCTACTAAGTGATTATTAATTATTTTTTAAATATTAATATATAATATCTACAAAAAAATTCATTTAGAAATTATCATTTATTCGAAAAAAGAAATTATTCGACATAATTTTGAAATGCAGGAGTGTCAATTGGAGTTTTGTCATATCTAGTAAAGTCTAAGTGATTATTTTTATTTTTCCTATTATGGTGTATAGTGTCTACATGAATATCAGTCATCCTATCTAGATATATGTCACGACCCAAATTTGAATGTGATGACAATTTCCTTTAACTAACCGAGGCAAGTCAACCTAAATAGGAAATAACAAAACAATGTGACTGTAAAACGAAAATAAATATGAAAGTATAAGAATTGAAGAAGGATATCCAGATCTAAAATCGACCAAAGACTGGTATCACATGTATAAGAATCTACTAAAATAGAGTTCAAAGAAATTTATACAAGTCTCAATGTCTTTAGTTATAAATATAACAAAAACAGTAAGGAAACATAAGTTTAAAGAGTCTGCCAAAAAAGGTCTAGTTATTACCTTTCTAACTATCTTAGATATCAGACCAAAGTAGGAAGGGAAAGACTAGAAGGTACCAATCTCAATACCTACATGGGTATACAAGCAAGGGTGAGTATAAATGCCATTATCTCTCATGTCCCAAAAGTTAGACATTGATTGATTATGGATCTAGATTGGTTTGATCATCGCCACCTTGGCAAGTATTGGATGAATGTGGCAATAACAGTGCAAACATTGTATCATCACCCTCTCATATGTGATAGTTGTCGATCAGAGAAACTCTCTGATTGTGCATAAATGATTTGACTAAGTTACATGCTAGAGTTTCCTTTAGGAGTATTATTTCACCATAAAAGTCTTGCATTCCTTGATTGAGTTGGTTGAATAGATTGTTGAGTTGAATTGTTGATTGTTTGAGCTTATTAAGATTGGCTGTGTTGAGGCTTACTTGTTTCCCTAGTCATTTTGCATACCACTATATTCAAGGTACTAGCATCCATTTGGGCCTGCATCATCTCATGATGAATGCATAGGTGATAGAGGTATTTAACAAGTGCATCGTTCAGGACCAATGCGAGTGGAGTGCCACAATTCCATTCATCATTGCATTCTTGGTGAGCCCTCCTTCCTATTCGGAGGAACCTTCTTCATTTTTATCTCGAGTAGTAGTATTATATCCTTTGAGGTAGCCCAGGACTTGTGTTGGCACCTGGTAAACTCGAATTAGAGACTTCATAGATGTTGATTAGTGATTAGTTGATTATTATTTTCTTTCCAACTATTGGAAACTATTATTGATCTAGAGATTCAGTTACTTGCTTAATCCTTAACCTCGACTTGAGTATATCCATTCGCTATTAATAAGTTGAGTATATCCTCAACTAATTTATTCTACATGTACCAGTTAATCTGATACCTTTCTATCAAACACGTCCTTATATTTGGTTGATCAAAGATTGAACACATGTTATATGTTCACGCTACAAGTATTTGAATGTCTATCCTTGGACATCTAATAAAAGTTTTAGGCGAGGGAATTAAATTTTGCCTTCTTATACGATTTGGAAAAAGCCTCATTGAATTATACCTATATATAGTTATTTAAAATATATAATAATTGTGGGATCTAAATCAATAGTTAACAAGGAGGGAAACTACTATTGGACTAAAATAGATTTGCGAATCCTCAGGGAATCCAACATTGAAAAGAGAAATTAAAAATACGATAAAAATACTTAGGAGACGACATAATTCATCTGAGGAAGAAATGGTTTGGTAGAAGATGGGTTGAGGAATGTTAGCAGAAGAGTTCCACAAGGGAGAGCTATGGAACTTGTTTACCATGACTACAGTATAGCAAACAATTGTTCAGAAAAATTTAAGATCAAATAAAATTGTGGCACCCCATAACTCTATCCTCACATGTACCTCTGTTTCAAGCCTAATTCTTATATGTGGGAAGTGTATTATGGTCATAAGAGACTTCTAGTACTTAGTAGAATTTAAAACCTTCTTATAAATTGAGTTTCTAATGTTAAGATTATACAAGGGTCAAGTTAGATTATGATAATTCTTAGCACATAGAGAATTAGTTGTTCTATGACCTACCAAATGAAAGAAGCTTTCCAACGCAACTGATTTCACCTTATTTGGAGTTTGGAGTCAAAAGTTATGGCCTTTTTACTGAAGACTACCAGAGCAGAGTGGTATTACAAAATCTGTTTACGGGCAGTAGAATAAAGTACGGCCCGTCTACTAATTTGTGGGAAAAAATCATAAAACTTCAATTTTAGGTTCCAAAATTTACGAACCCATCTACAGGTCATAGAACCTTCTACGGGCCGTAGAATGGGGCTCGTAAAAGTGAACCAGAGACCCCAAAAATGGGCCAGAACTTTACGGAAGGGTCGTTACGGGCAATGGAACTTTCTACGGGCAGTAAATGGGCCCATAGACGACTTTTGATTTCTTTTTAAGAAAGGTTATTTTGGTCTTTTCTCACCCTTTCAAAGATTAGTATTGACCTTTTTACACCTAGATAAAGCCCTAAACATGTCAGTTTAACACTTTTATGCTAAAACACTCTCTCAAAACATAGAAGCAAGGTTTCAATAGGGAAAAGGGCTATGGTTTGGAGGCAAACTTGAGAATTCTTCCAATCCCTTTCAGGATTCAAAACTTATAGATATGTAAGGCTAACCAAAGCATGGATTCTGTTCTTCCATGTGCCCCATAACCTCGATTGATGGAGTTGCAAGTAAATTAAGTCTTCCATGAATGGTTCTTGAAGGTTTTTCTTAAATTCTAATATATTCTTATATAATCTTGCATGAATTATCATTTTTATGAACTAAATGCTTGAATTAGATTATTTTTCCATACTATATGAACCCTAGCATGATATTTTTTTATTATTTTCACATATTTTATTTATATGAGCATGCATGAGCATAATTTGAGCCTAAAGAGTCTATGGAATCCTTAATTTCTTTAACTCTACATTCGTTCTCCTAAATTCTATGAGTTAGAATATGCATGATTGAGTCCTTATGTGTCAAGACTGAACCTTAAAAATGATGTAACCAAAGGGTTGATAGTTGGTGTGAGGAGTTGAATTGATAAATGTCCAAAGAGAGTAGATAAATAAGTTAATCATAGGGTTGATGTCTTATGATCATATTGAGTATTGGAAGGAGTGTTGAGCACCGATCTGAGTAAGAGTAAGTCCAAATAGAACTCAATAACTACGTAGCCGGCGTGGGAGAATATTGAACCGTAAAATCGGATGTTTCCTATTGTCTCAAAATAAGGACTTGATGTTACTGATTTTGGATTCATTGATGGGATGTACTATAACCCCGACAAGGTATTGGATAGATGTGGCAATGACATCGCTTCGTTGTATCATCACTGACTCATATTTCATGGTTATAGGTTAGAGAAGCTCCAAATTAGGCCTTGATAGTACTCTCTTTGAGTGGATGACACATAGATGATGGGTGAGTAGTCATTATCGAAATTGCATTCTGACTTTAGATTCTTGACATGATGGTTGAGTTTTCTACTTCTTAATTTGAGCTATTTCAGTTGATGTTATTATTTCTTTATATATTTCTTTCTGCAATTTTACATATTCACATATTTCATGTACTGACTTTCATTTGGGCCTGCGTCTTTTCATGATGTAGAGACAGGTACTAGCGGTCATCAACAGGTGCCTCGTTGAGGACCTAATTGCTTTCAACTGATTGGTGAGCCCTTCACTACTTTCGGAGACATTA
Source organism: Solanum clarkiae (assembly GCA_011800125.2). Classification (NCBI taxonomy): domain Eukaryota; kingdom Viridiplantae; phylum Streptophyta; class Magnoliopsida; order Solanales; family Solanaceae; genus Solanum; species Solanum clarkiae. The sequence continues at coordinate 27,381 of JAABOM020129129.1, forward strand.
TGTTTCTTTTGTGGCTTTGAGTTTAGACTTATTCATTTCTTTTTTTGAGGAAATCATTAGTCTGTTATTGGCACCACTCAGTCAGATGTCTAGAGGCTTCATAGACTAGTGTAATACCCCACTTATGAGGAGTATTAAAGGTCAGGAAGAAAAGCCTTGGAAAATCTGAAACTGTGAGATTTTACGAAGGGGTTTACAGCCCGTAAGTCTAGGTACGACCCGTAAAGTGAGTTCGTGAAACCTGGCAGACTTGGTGAAATTAGGTTCACGCCTCGGGAGGGTACCCTAGGCGTAAATGGCACTCAAAAACTATTGCTAGTCCCCAAGTGAACCACCTAGTCTTATTGCATTCGTTCAATCAATTCAATAGCGAAAGATAATGAATAAATAACTAACTATCAATGGGCTACCAAATATAAATTTATTCTATCAAAAGGAGTACGAGAAAAAGGGACAATCACAGTATAAAAAAGAAAAAATTAGGGGGAAAAGAACCCCAAACATCAACCATCATATGTCTATGTCTGTGAAGCCTCTATAAACACTGTCTAAGGAGATACCATGACAGCTCATGGCTACCACAATCAAAGAAAATAATGAAATAAAACTGAAGAAATTTCCATACTCCAAATGCAGGGCGAGGAACACCATGATCTGAAATAAAAAATGCTTTAAACCTCATCTATTAGGCTGCTGAAGTCCTCTATCTACAAAATTGCATCACAAAACGATGTAGCGCCAAATGTACTGTATGTAAAACGGGCTAAAATGAATGATACCAATGACAATCAGCTTATCCCTCACTCATCGTTGACTCAAAATAAGAAATGAGACTCTATCATATCACTATCCATCAAGACCTCACATAATCATATCAGCCTTTGAGTACTATCAACGTGAAACCTATTTAGGAGTTTCTATAACTGACAACCACAACCTATGAGCCAGTGATGATATAACGAAGAGATATCGTCGCCTCATTCGTTCAGTACCTTGCGGGGGTAAAGAACGAGTCTATCGGGGATCCCAAAAGAAGTCTATCATGCCTTCTGCAGGGTAAAGGAAAGATCCACTTTCACGATCCAATCCTCTCCTATGCTGGTCACATAGTTAATGAGTATGAGCGGGACTCACTTTACCTATTTAGATGCTAGTACTCCTCCTAGGACTCGACATGCTCATAAGTCTATCAATATATCAAGAATTACCATCAGCCAGCCTCTACGGGCAAGAACACTTACCTCATCTCATCATTTATCAACCGAAAGAATAGATTATTCCTTCACATCTAAGGTTCAACCTCATTTAGACTCCAAGGACCCTAATTCCATAAATTTCAGCCATCAATACACTCATCTTAGAACTCAGACTCTAACAATCAACACATTCAAACATTCAAGGCTCTAGACATTACCCCTAAGTTCATTCTTGAAGCATTTAACCAGGAAATCATACAATTTAGATATACAATCAATCGTGATACGTGTCAACAGTAAATACAAGTATGATAATCATCAATTTTAGATAATATATAGAAATTAAAGATAGATTTAAAGATAGTTTTCAAGAATTAAGGTTCAATACTTCTCAACTGTCAACTGTCATCCTACTATATTTATTTGGGCACATGGAAGAACAATTTCATGTTTAGGGTAGCCTTTACATACTGGATTCAAGAGTTATCAAGTTCCCTTCAAGAAGTTGCACCCGAATTTAGCACCCTCCACTTTCTGTTCTTTCTCTCTCAAGAACACTCATGTAGAAAACTTAGAAAAATAATGGGTTTTGAACCCTCATCTGCTAATAAATGATCTCTAAAACACGTTATAGGATTTAAAAATTGGTTAGGAATGACCAAATTACCCTTCCGGAGATTCAAAAGGGAAAGTTCAAAATATATACACTGGTCCGTGATGCGCCAGGGGTGTGGACCAGTGTATTTTTGTGACTGTTCGCAAAAATCAATTCCCATCGAAAAATAAAAAAAACATTTAAGTGTGTCTTCGTGCCCCCTCCGCGTCATGCCATGAGCGCGGATCGACACTATTTTGGAAAGAATTAGTGAAAATTATTTTTTGCTTTGGTTGCTCTTAACTCGGGTTAAGACCATTATTTTGCTCAATTTTTCGCTTTGATCGCAAATCCGGTCTTAGATTTCTAATCGAAGCTTTGAAAGATGCATTATGCGCATGATTATGTTTTAGAGGCATTTCAATAATTTCACGGGGTGTTACATCATCTCCCCCTTGGGATAATTCGTCCCCGAATGATGGGTAAAGGTCGAATAGAAGCATGAGTAACCTCCAAAACTTATCTTATTCCTCACTCGGGGACTCTCAAACCTTTAAGTATCCCTCACCTTTTATAATTCTATCTTAGACTCAAGGATGGAATTACAACATCAACTCAAGAAAGAAATTTTAATAACTTTAAGGATAGGGACATTACCTTCGACATCATCTCTATTTGGAACGAATAAGTATGGGTATTTGAGTTTCATCGCTTCCTCAGTTTCCCACGTAGCTTCATTAATAAATTGATTCCTCCATAGGACTTTGATGGAGGCTATCTCTTTGTTTCTCAGCTTAAAAACTTGCCGATTAAGGATTTTGATAGGAATTTCTTCATATGACAGAGTATCCTTCACTCTTGTACTATCAATAGGAACTGCTAAGGCAGGATCTCCCAAAGACCTCTTTAACATTGATACATGGAACACCGGGTGAACTCCATCTAGCTCGAAAGGAAAGTCTATATCATAAGTGACTTCCTCAATCCTCTTTACAATCTGGTATGGTCTGATATAACGTGGACTCAACATTCCCTTCTTACCAAACCTCATGACACCCTTCATGGACAACATCTTCAAGTACACCCAATCATCCACCTCAAACTCTAAGTCTCTCCTCCTCATGTCTTTGTAAGACTTTTGATGACTCTGGGCTATCTTCGACCTCTCTTTGATGACTTTTACCTTACCCATATACTAGTGGAAAAGGTCGGGCCCGATTAATTCATGTTTACCAACCTTAAACCAGCCAATCGATGATCGACATCTCCTTAGGTGTATCATAAGGGGCCATCTGAATGCTGGCATGTTAACTATTGTTGTACGTAAAGTCAATCAATAGTAGATAATCATCCCAATTTCCCTTGAAGTCAATGACGCAAGCTCTCAACATGTCCTCCAAAGTATGAATAGCACGCATTGCCTATCCATCAGTCTAAGGGTGAAAAGTTATGGTCAGACGTACTTTCGTACCTAATTCCTTCTGAAAAGATCTCCAAAATTGAGAGGTGAATTGAGCTCCTCTTTTCGAGATGATGGACAAGGGAACCCCATGCAACATCACAATCTCATGAATGTATTGTGGGTCGTACTCCTCAGTCGTATAAGTTTTCTTGACCCCCTAGAAGTGTGAGGATTTAGTCATCCTATCGACAATCACCCATATCGAATCTTGCTGCTTTTGGGATCTTGGTACGCCAGTGATGAAATCCATGTTGATCGTCTCCCACTTCCATTCAGGAATTTCAAAGTTTTGGGCCAGTCCACACAGTCTCTGATGTTCAACCTTAACCTGTTGGCAATTGGGGCACTTAGAAACAAATTCAACAATGTCTCTCTTCATTCTATTCCACCAATAGACTTCCCTCAAGTCGTGGTACATCTTGGTGAATCCAGGATGGATGGAATATCTAGAGCTATGAGCTTCAGCCATGATCCTATCTCGAACACCATCAATTGCGGGCACACACAGTCTACCTTGGTATCTTAACACCCCATCTCCCCTTTTGGAGAAAACCATCACCTTCTGCTTGTGAACTGCTTCTTTTAATTGTGACAAGATAGGGTCTTGGTCTTGCTTCTTCTTCACTTTTGACACTAAGGATGAAGCAGTACCATTTTGAACATTTATTCCACCCTCATAGTTCTCCTCAAGTTGCACTCTTAATTGCGCCAATCTATGAAATTCCTTAGCTAGTTCTCTTTTTCCTTCCACATGGGCAGTGCTACCTATAGACATCCTTCTAAGAGCATCAGTAACAATGTTAGCCTTATCTGGGTGGTAGAGAATGCTCATATCAACTCCAAACATCTTGTCTACTGCAGGTTGAGCTCTTTCTGGCTGAACACATACGACAAGATCTTGTGGTTAGTAAACATATACACATGTACTCCATACAAATAGTGACACCAAATCTTAAGTACGAATACCACCGCTGCCAACTCGAGATCATGAGTCGAATAATTCTTCTCATGGATCTTAAGTTGTCTAGAAGCATAAGCTATCGCCTTCACTCTCCGCATAAGCACACACCCCAACCCAACTCTTGATGCATCACAGTATATCATGAAGTCTCTTGTCCCGTCGGGCAAAGTCAAAACTGGGGCTATAGTCAATCTAGTCTTCAATTATTGGTAAATTTTTTCACATTCCTCAGACCACTGAAACTTGCCTTTTTTCTAAGTTAGCTTAGTTAATGTTGCTAACAAAGAAGAGAAGCCCTCAGCAATCTACGATAGTAGCCTGTTAAGGCTAAGAAACTTTTCATTTCCACTAGAGAGCTTGGTCTAGTCTAGTTCTTAACTGCTTCAATCTTCTGTGTATCCACCCGAATACCATCTCCCGAAAAAACATGGCCTAAGAAAGCCAGGGAGCTAAGCCAAAACTCACACTTTAAGAATTTTACATACAACTCATGGTCTTTGAACGTTTGCAAAACCACTCTAAGGTGATTAGCATGCTCCTCTTTATCCTTAAAATGTACTAGAATATCATTAATAAACATGATCATGAACATATCAAGATAGGGTCTGAATACCCTGTTCATCAATTCCATAAAGGCTGTAGGATCATTTGTTAACCCGAAGGACATGACAAAGAACTCAAAGTGGCTTTACCGCGTCCTAAAGGCTATCTTTGGGATATCACTTTCCCCCACCTTCAACTGATGATAACCCGATCTGAGGTCTATACTGGAGAAACAAGTGGCTCCTTAAAGTTGGTCAAATAGATCATCTATCCTGGGAAGAGGACATTTGTTCTTCATAGTGACCTTGTTCAACTGTCGATAGTCTATGCGCATTCTGAAGGACCCATCTGTCTTACACAAGAATAGGATAGGAACACCCCAAGGAGAGACACTAGGCCTTATGAAACCTTTCTCTAACAAGTCTTTCAACTGTTTTTTCAATTCTTTTAACTCTGCGGGGGCCATTCTATATTGTGGAGTTGAAATGGGTTTGGTCTCAGAAAGAACATCAATCCAAAAGTCAATCTCTTTATCAGGAGGGAATCTGGCAGATCATCTAGAAATGCTTCAGCAAACTCATTCACAATTGGGACTAACTCAAGAGTAGCAGATTCAACATCATTAGACTTACCTCACATGAGGTGGTAAATACAACTTTTGGAAATCAATTTTCTGGATCTAAGATAAGAGATAAATTTGCCCTTCGGTGTAATAGCACTCCCCTTCTGTTCTAGAATAGGCTCATATGGGAATTGGAACCTAAAAATCCGGGTTCTACTATCAATAGAAGCATAAAAGGTATGATGCCAATCCATGCCAAGTATCACATCGAAATCAACCATCTCCAATTCTACCAAGTTAACTAAGGTGTATCTATGATAGATGGATACTACACAATATCTTCAAACTCTCTCAGCTAAGATAGACTCACCAGTAGGAGTACAAACAACAAAAGGTTCAAGCAAATGCTTTGGAAGGATCCCAAACCAACTAGCCACAAAAGGGGTCACAAAAGACAAAATGGCACACGGATCAAGCAATGTATAATAATCAAAGGTAAAGAGTTGAAGCATATGCATAACCACATCCGGCACAGCCTCCCGATCCTACTGAATACCCATAGCATAAAGGCAGTTTGTTCTATCTATTATACCAGTAGTAGCACTCCTCTGCTGACTGTCCGCTGGAGGGGATGCAGATGACTGTGGTTTGCTACTCCTCTCACCTAGTCTCCTCTTTGGACACATAACTGAAGTGACCAACTTGTCCATAGGAATAGAAAACATCTCTTCCCACATGACACTCACCCAGATGAAGCTTATCGTACTTGCTACACGGTGGCTTTGCCCTCTACCTTGGCCTTGGGTTACACCGGCCTGGGATTGTTGAAATTTTGATAACCATGATATTTTTGTTCATACCTTTTTGGATGAACTGGCTACAGACAGTGCAGGATGAGATGATCTCCTCTGAGAGTAGGACTTGTCACCCTTATTCTTTCTCTGTGGGCTAGGCTCATGTCGTGCTGATTTTTCTTTTCTTTTCTTTTCATCTTCTCCTCTTTATCTCTCTTCTTATCCTCCTTTTTCTGTTGGGCATACACCATTATTCTGGAGATGTCCATTCCAGGAATCAGCAAAGCTACCTTACATTCTTTCTGCACATGTCTGCCCAGAACAGACACAAACTTTCTCATTCTTGCCCTTATGTCTTGCACCATCTCTGGATCCTACATGGATAGTTTCATAAACTTAAGGCTATACTCCTCCATAGTTATCCCTCCCTACTTCAGGTTTACGAACTTATCCACCTTTTCCTCCCTCAACTCTTGAGGAAAGAAGTGGTCAAGGAAGGTTGTTTCAAACTCCTCCCATGCTATAGGCTTGGCACTCCCACCTTTACTCTCCTCCTAGTGATTGTACCACACATTAGTAACATCCTTCAGCTGGTAGGAGGCAAGCTTAACTCCCTCAATCTCATCAGCATGCAATGCCTTCAGAATCTCGTATATCTCATCAATAAAATTCTGCGGGTCCTCTTCCACCTTCGACCCCATGTACATCGGCGATTTCATCCTCAAGAAGTCTTTGAGTATGGTTACAGCTGAGGGCTCCTATGAGTTAGAACTAGGAGCTTGAGAACCCTGACAGTTTCCCTAGGAGGCCACCAGTTGACTCAACATGGTGGTGGCTCCCCTAAATTTTGCCTCGGTAGTAGGAGCTGGCTGGGGCTGAGCGGGGGGCACCTGTGGGATCTTAGCAGTCCTAGCAGGCCGTCCCCATCTCCTAGCCTCTGGTTGAATTAGGACCTCTAGTTAAGAATTCTCAGCAGCTAGGGCTAGGCCATCTCTCTAAGTGATTGTTCTCTTTAGCAGAATTTTCTGTAAACGTATAATACACAAGTTAAAACTAGATTTTCGTGAATTTAAACTCTATCAAACGAATTCTAGATCATAGAAGAAGGGTAACACTTCCTAATGTCCTATAGCCTCCTTCTTATGGAGCGTGGTGCATAATATACCCATAAATAAGAATCTATTAGACACGACTTTATATACTCCCTGGGACACTTGAACTCTGTGCTCTAATACTAAGTTTGTCACGCACTGAGAGAGTACCCTAGGCATAACTAGCACTCGAAGACTATTGATAGTCCCCAAGCAAACCACCTAGTCTCATTGCATTCATTCAATCAATTCAATAGTGAAAGATAATGAAGAAATAACTAAGTATTAGTGGGCTATCAACCATTAACTCAGTATATCATAAGGAATACGAGAAAAGAGGGACAATCTCAGTATAAAAAAGAAATAAATAGGGGGAAAAGAACCCCAAACATCAACCATCATACGTCTATGTCTATGAAGCCTCTATAACTACTGTTTAAGGTGGTACTATGACAAGCCATAGCTACCACAATCAGAGAAAATAATGAAATACAACTATAGAAATAACAATCCCCTGAATGTAGGGGAGAACTCACCACGATCTGAAATCAAGAATGCTCTGAACCTCAACGATTAGGCTGTTGAAATCCTCTGTCTACAGAATCTGCATCATAAAATGATGTAGCACCAAAGAGGCATTAGTACGTAGAATGTACTGTATGTAAAACGGGCTAACGTAAACAATAACAATGACAATCAACTCATCCCCACTCATCCTCGACTCAGAATAAGAAATGAAACCTTATCACATCGTTGTTCATCAAGACCTTACATAATCATATCAGCCTCTACGTACTATCAACATGAAACCTATCTAGGAGTTTCTATAACTGACAACCACCCCATGAAACCTATTATAAAACAATGCAGCGCCAAAAGGACGTTAGTACGTGGAATGTACTATATGTAAAATGGGCTAAAGTAAATATTGACAATGACAATCAGCTCATCCCTCGCTCATCCTCAACTTAGAATAAGAAAGGGGACTCGATCACATCACTATCTATCAAGACCTTACACAATCACATTAGCCACTGAGTACTATCCATATAAAAACTTATCTAGGAGTTTCTATATCCGACAACCACCACCTATGAGCCGGTGATGATACATCAAAAAGATATCATTGACATATCTATTCACTACCTTTCCGTGGTAAAGAACAAGTCTATCAAGGATCCCAATAGAAGTCTATCAAGCCCTCTGCAGGGCAAAGAAAACATCTGCTTTCATGGTCCAATGGGTTTTGAACTCTCAATCTCTAATAAATGACCTCTAAAACACGTTTTAGGATTTAAAAATAGGTTAGAAATGACCAAATTACCCTTCTTAAGATTTAAATGAAAAGTTCAAAATATAGACACTGGCCCACGATGGGCCAGGGGTGTGGACCAGTGTATTTTCACGATTGTTTGCAAAATCAATTCTCATAAAAAAATGTTTATGGCTTTCTCTGTGCCCCCTCCGCATCGCGCTAATGGTGTGTATCAACACTACTTTAGAAAGAATTAGTGAAAATTATTTTCGTTCTGGTTGCTCTTAACTCCGGTCAAGACCATTTCCCACTCGATTTTTCGTGCTGATCGCAAATCCGATCTCGAATTTCCAATTGGAGATTTAGAAGATACATTGTGTACACGATTATATTTTAGGGGCGTTTCGATAATTTCATAGGGCGTTACATTAGGAATCCTTTGAAGTTCAAATCTAGTACTCATCTGACGACCCATAAAGTCCTCTACAAGTCATAGACCATATCATAGAGTGAGAATCAGAGAAGGGTCTCTCTGAGAGTTTACCCGACGAATTATCATCTATGACCCGTAGAATGGCCTACAAGTTGTAAGTCATGCCACAGAGGGAAGAACAGAGGAAAAAGGGTCTTTGATGTTTGGATGAGGGCCATCAAATGAAACCCCATCTATGACTTGTAGAATGGTCTACGACCCATAAATGGGGTCTCGTAGACCTATTTAGTTAGTTTGATGAGGGACAGTTTGGTTATTTCATGGAATTCTATGCCAATACCACGTCATTTTGGCCTCTAGAAAGGGCCCCTTATCAGCCTTGTGCCCTAATTCCTACTCATTTTCCTCCCATTGCTAAAATTTCCAAGTCCTAAACCTCTCAAGTTCTCTCAAGACTCCAAGTAAGAAGGTGCAAGCTAGGGTTTTGATTTCCTCACCTCCAACTTGGATTTCCTCTTCACTAGTTAATAAGGTATGTGAGTTTGATTGTAAGGACCTATCTCTCATAAGCTCAACTCTTTCTTTCCTAAGTCTCTTTCCAAAATTGTGGGTACTTGTAAAGATTTTATGAACATTATACATGACATGACTATGAAGAAACTATGATGATATTTTTCTGAGAATTATGTTATATATCCTTGTATAATATTATCAGATGACAAGTCATGAGAAATATGTGATTTAAGATGAGGCTTTATGATGCCCTAACTATGCTTTGCTATGATAAAGTGGGTTATTTTGCATGATTTGAAAAAGGGGTTTTGCTACTCTCCTCATGTCTAAAGATGTTGTGCTTGGATGGTTTTGAACATAAATGCATAACCACTATGTTTTTCTAAATCATGAATCAAGCTTCTTAAGTTTACAAAGGATTTATGGCAAGATATGTGATCTACGAAAGAGATACATTGTGAAGGGCTATTATATATGCTATGAATTATGAGAAGTTGCAAAATCTATGAAAAATTATGAGCCCTACCTTTGATATGATGAAGCCTTGGTTTTATGATCTACTCTATGAACTATGAAAGTACTAAAATGCTTTGCATATTAGGATAATGCGAATAATTTCAGTATTCCTTGGGACTTGACCTAGTACCGAGCGGGCGTTGGTAAATAACCACTGTCCCATAACTATGTTGCCACCATAGGATTGTGAACTAGCTAATGGATCCATATAACATAAGCTGCATGATTGACCAAAATGGGTGATGTTCCTGTACGACACATGTGACTCATATACCAAAATGGGAGATGTTTCCATAAAAGTTAATAAAATATCTACATCGAAATGGATAATGTTCTTGGAAGGTAAGTGTTTGGTTTATCGAGGCAAGGTAGGGAACCCTTTTTTTTGTGTGGGGTGAACATCAGGATTCCAAGTAGTAGCTCACTTGCTCTTATTTATCAGTTATGGTCTTTTTCCATCTATATATGATATGTTTTATGCTATGGCAATCCGTATGAATGTTTTGACTAAGGCATTAGTATTTATATTATATTGAGCTTATATCCATTGATTATGATTATGCATATTGCTTAAATTGGCTTACGTTCTTTATCACATTTGCACCCCGCATACTTAGTACATTCCAAGTACTAACACATATTTTTTGCCTGCATGATCTAACTATGTAGGAACCAGAGAATCGTACCATCCTCCTCCTCATGGCTAGATGTTCTGATCGGAGATTTGATTTATGAGTCCTCCACATTCAGGACAAGATTCCACTTACTTTTGTGCCTTATTTAGACTCATTTACTTTTGGATACCATCTTTTGAGGGTGATCTTAGGAGATGTCTTGTCCCCCGACCTTTACAAAATTTAGAGGTGTTATTAGATATTGTGTTGGTTGTGTAATATTGAGTGTGACTCCTTATATTTTGTATTATGAAAAATATCCCTTAGTCACATGTTCCCCTTTATGTGGTAAATGTTTACTGATGGTGTTGAGATAAAAGTCCAAAGTCCCTAATCACCCGGTAGTGTGAGCCATACTTACCTACCCCTTAGAAATTATTTTCTATGTGATTCGTTCACATCCTTTTCCCTGTATCATCCCCATAGCATGAGTCCAAAATCCCATTTCCCCAGATATTATATGCTATATGTTTGTTGCTTTTCATGCTTCTTCAAACCAAGGATATGCTTACATGCTTATGTGGCTTGTTTAGGATCCCACTCAGGTCCCATCTGCTGTGTCACATCTAGGCCCTAGGCTTGGATCATGACAAGATTGATATCAGAGCACTATATTTGTAAATGGTCCTTAGAAATTCATCGCACCGTGTCAAGTAGGGTCTTGTTCATGGTTGTGAAGTGCGCCACAATTATAAGGGAGAGGCTATAAGGCGTTTCAGGAAATAGTTCAGTTCTTCATACTTTACTTCCCACTCTAGGTTTAACATAAGATTTCCTACCTCTAACAAGCGGCCTTTTGCTATTTTAGATTATGACACCAAGACGAGTGGCACAAATAGCTCCCACTCTCGAGGATGAGCCTTCGGCCCCACAAGTTCCTCAAGCGGAAGGAGAAGGGGTCACCCATGCTGAATACCGAAATATGTTCACCCTCTAGGCAAGGATCACAGACAATCAAGAGGCTTAAGCACCTCATGCTCCTACATCGGCTTCTAGAGTAAGGGATTTCACAAGGATGAATCCCTCGAATTCCATTGCTTAAAGGTGGAGGAAGACTCTTGAGAATTTATTTATAAAGTGTATAAGGTCTTGGCTGCCATGGGGGTAAGTTAGGAGGAGAAAACGGATCTAGCGACCTACCAACTCAAGGGCCTTGCTCAAATATGTTATTAACCAATGGAAGGCGAAGAGAGTGGATAATAAGCCTATTCTATAAGAAGAATTCAAAGTTTCCTTCTTGATTTCTTCTTCCCAATTGAGCTTTAAGAAGTAAAGTTGGCAGACTTCATGAATCTTAGTCAAGGATCTATGAGCATGAGGGAGTATTCCGTTAAGTTCAACAACCTCTCTAAGATTTCTCCTCACTTGGTTACCGTCCTTCGAGAAAGGATGCATAAGCTTATGTCTAGTATATCTGAATTGACTAATGAAAAGTGCCACGCTATCATGCTTATTAGTTATATGGATATATCGTGGCTCGTGACCTACACCGAACAATTTGAAGGGGTGAACTTAGAAAGAGAAGAATGGGGGTGCCTAAGGGGGCTCGACTTTATGGTGGATTCCAAAGTAATAAAGGTGGTAGTTTCCAACAAGGTCACAAATTTCAAGGCCAAGGGTCCTCCAATGCCCAAGGCAAGAGGTTTACAAATGATAGGGTTCCCAACCCAAGTGCTCAAGGTGGTAATGGTGGTCAAATTTCTTCTTGGTGTGGCAAGTGTGGCAAGAACCATGGAGGTAGATGCTAAGGGATATTGGTGCATACTTTAGGTATGGAAAAGTAGGCCACAAGGTTGCTGATTGTCCGAACAAAGGTAGGAATGGATGTCGTCAAGGACAAGGTGCGCATGGTGATCAAAGAGCAAATGATAGTCCACATGGAGGTGCCCTTAGACATAACCATTTCTATGCTCTTCAATGAAGACAAGATGTGGATGAGGCACCCGATGTCGTTAACAGTATGTTAAAAAATTGCAATCTTAATTTTAATGCTTTATTGGACCCGGGTGCCACTCTTTCTTTCATATCTCCATTTATTGCTAACTGAATTCATGTGTGTCCCGGGTTGTTATGTGAACCCTTTGAGGTGTTCACCCCTATAGGTGAGTCCATTCTTGCTAGAAGAGTCTATAGGGGTTGTCCTGGGTCCATATTGCATAAAGGTTTTCCTTATGATTTTGTCGAACTGGCTATGGTAGACTTTGACATCATTCTTGGGATGGATTGGTTACATGCACATCATGCTACTATTAATTGTAGGACCCGTAAAGTTAAATTCCAAATCCCTAGTTAACCCATCTTTGAATGGGAGGGTCATGATTTGTTGGTTAGGGGTAGATTCATCTCTTATCTTAAGGCACCAAAATTGATTTCCAAGGGCTATATCTATCATCTTTTATGAGTAAGGGATGTCGAGTCTAGGGTTCCTTCTATTGAGTTGGTCTCGATTGTCAATGAGTTTCTTGATGTCTTCCCCCATGAACTTCCAGGTGTGCCTCTTGAAAGTGAGATAGATTTCTGTATAGATCTCCTTCCTGATACCCACGTATTTCTATCCCTCCCTATCAAATGGCCTTGGAGGAGCTAAAGGAGTTAAAGGATCAACTAAAGGATTTGTTAGAAAAGGGATCCATAAGGCCAAGCAAGTCACCTTAGGGTGCACCAGTATTATTTGTAAGAAAGAAAGATGGTTCGCTTAGAATGTGCATCGACTACCGACAACTCAACAAGGCCACCATAAAAAACAAGTGTCACGACCCAAGCCTAGGGCCTAGATGTGAATGACGAATAGGGAACCCGAAAGAACCCCAAAAAAGCCTCTTAACGTATCATTCACACATCCTTGGTCGTAGAAGCAAAAATAGACATTAATAAGAGACATTGATAAGAAGTGAAGCGGGACTAAGGGAAAATCATTCATAAAAGGAATAACTTAATAAGAGTAAGCTTATGTACACAGAATACCATATCATCCAACAACACCTCTACATGGAATGGAGCAGGGGCCAAGATACTTTCCGAGTTCTCCCTTAAGTAGTAAGTAACCAAAAGTAATAATAGTCTCAACATAGCATAAAAGGGAAAATAGACAATGTCCTCGAAGTTGAGGACTTACCCCAAAGCTTTCTTCGAATGAGGCAACTAGCCATGTGGAGGAGGATGATCAATAGGAGCTCAAGTCCCTAAAGGTAATATCCTATAGGCATAGAGTATGCGTTAGTACTTTGGAATGTACTAACTCTACGGGGTGTAATGCAAAAAATGAGATAAGCAATAAGAATCAAGACACATAATCATAACCAATGGTATGATCTAAATATGGAATATAGGCTCAAAGCCTTACATAAACATGCATGAGAATGACCAAGTAGTCACCCACTCACATTATGGTATGATCTTTTCGGAGAGTATTACCAATAACCCTACCTTATGACATATCCTTTTCGGTAAGTAGTATAAGATATCCCTTACCTTATGAAATATATTTTTGGTGGGAGTCATGATCCATTCCACCTTACGACATGGCCTTTTCGGTAGGTATTATAATATGTCCTTACCTTACGATATAATCTTTTTGGTAGGAGCCATAATTCATTCTACCTTACGGCATGACCTTTTCGGTAGGTATTATAAGATGTTCTTACGTTACGATATAATCTTTTCAGTGGGAGTCATAAATTATTCTACCTTATGACATGGCCTTTTTGGTAGTTATTATAAGATGTCCTTACCTTACGATATAATCTTTTTGGTAGGAGTACAAAAATAGCTCATCGAACCATCACATTCAAGTATCAAGAAAGGGCTTCACATTTCACTAGTGTATAACAAAACATAAGAGCTCAATCATTCACTTGTAATGGGTTATATCCATTTCCCACTCAATTTTTCCCAGATCGAGAATATGAAGTCAGATTTTTGATATCATGCACGGATTTTAAGATTTATAAAAATTGTAATTATGGCCATTTTGATGCACATTTGGGGCATTTCAACAAGTATCCATTGTCAGCAATCAATGACCTATTTGATCAATTGTAAGGGGCTAGTCACTTCTCAAAGATTGACCTTCGATCTAGATATCATCAATTGATTATAAGGGAGTGTGATATTCCTAAGACGGCTTTTCGGACAAGATACGACCATTTTGAGTTTGTGGTAATGTCCTTTGGCCTATCTAATGCATTGGAAATATTTGTGAATCTCATGAATAGGATCTTTAAACCTTACCTCGATATATGTGTTGTGGCAATTTTGGACAACATCATGATTTATTCTCAGGTAGAGGAGGATTATGTAAAATATTTGAGGTTGGGGTTGCAAAAACTGAGAGAGGAAAGGCTCTTTGCTAAATTTGACATATGTTAGTTCTAGTTGAATGAAGTTGCATTCTTGGGTCACATGGTGTCAGGTGATGGGATTAAGGTAGATCCGAAAAAGACAGGCAATAAGGAATTGGCCTAGGCCCTTGACTCTGATTGATATTAGGAGTTTCTTAGGTTTAGCCGGGTACTACCAAAGGTTTATTAATGGGTTCTCCTCAATTTCTTTTCCTTTGACCAAATTGATCCAAAAGAAGGAGAAATTTGTATGGACCGATGAGTGTGAAAGAAGTTTCCATACCTTGAAGGAAAAGCTTATATCCTCTCTTATTTTGGCTCTACTGGAGGAGTTAGAGGGATTTGTGGTGTATTGTGTTGCTTCAAAAATCAGATTGGGGTGCTACTAATGCAAAACGACAAAGTCATTGCCTATGCTTCTAGGTAACTTAAGATGCATGAGCGTAATTATCCCACCCACGATTTTGAACTAGCAGCCGTGGTATATTCATTGAAGATATAGCATCACTACTTGTATGGGGTTCATGTGGATATGTTCACCGACCATAAGAGTCTCTAATATGTATTCACCCAAAGATACTTAAATTTGAGATAAGGGAGGTCGCTAGATTTCCTTAAAGACTATGACATGAGTGTACATTACAATTCAAGCAAATCCATTATGGTGGCTGGTACCTTAAGTCAGGTGTCCATGGGTAGTCTTAACTCACCTTGAGGATGGCAAGAGGGAATTGGAAAAAGAGGTCCATCGGTTGGCTAGGTTGGGAGTTAGATTGAATGAAGTAGAAAATAGAGGCACGGTAGTTGTTGATAGTTCCAAATCATCCTTTATTGAAGAGGTTAAGTCCATGTAAGATCTTGATACCACATTGGTGGAGTTGAAGTCATTGGTAAAGATGGCAAGGTAGAGGCTTCTTCCAAGGAGGAGATGGCGTTCTTCAGTACCAAGGTAGGTTATGTGTGCCTAATGTCCATGACTTGAAAGAGTTGATTTGTTGATTTTGAAAGAAGCCCATAACAGCTCTTACTCTATTCACCCAGGTTCTATCAAAATGTATAAAGAATTGAGCAAAATATATTGGTAGAGTGGCATGAAGAGAGACATTGTCAAATTTGTGGCCGGTTCCCATACTTGCCAACAAGTCAAGGCCGAGTATCGAAGGACGGGTGGTTTGACCCAACACATAAAGATTCCTACTTAGAAGTAGGAAGAGATCAATATGGACTTTGTAATTAGATTGCCGAAGACTAGAAGGCATTTTAATTCCATTTAGGTTGTGGTTGATAGGATGACGAAGTCACTCACTTCTTCCTAGTTAGAACCACCTATAGTTCCAAAGATTATGCCATGTTGTATAGTCATGAGTTGGTAAGATTGCGTAGGGTTCCATTTGCCATTATTTTGGATCGCGGTGCTCAATTCACATTGCATTTCTGGAGGTCCTTGGAACTAAAGTCAAGCTTAGCATGACCTTTCACTCGCAAATAGATGGCCAAGTCGAATGGACTATTCAGACTCTTGAGGACTTGCTTACTTGGAATTTAAGGGTAGCTGGAATGAGCATCATCTGCTCATTGAGTTTTCTTACAACAATTGCTATCACTCGAGTATCAGGATGGGTCCTTTTGAAGCCCTTTATGGGAGGCATTATAGTCTCCGACAGGTTGGTTTGAAGTGAGAGAGATAGTTTTGTTGGGTCCGGATCTAGTTATGGAAGCATTGGAGAAGGTGAGGATGATAAGACAAAGATTAAAGGTGTCTTAAAGTCAACAAAATTCGTCGATACTAGAAGGAGAGACCTTAAGTTCGAGGTTGATGATTGGGTGTATATGAGGGTTTCACTATTGAAGGGTGTGGTTGTTTCGGCAAGAAGGAAAAGTTAAGTCCTAGGTACAAAGGACCTTATCGAATCTCAAGGTGTATCAATAAAGTTGCATATGAACTAGAATTGCCCATGGAAATGAATATGGTTCACCTAGTGTTTCGTTTCTCCACGTTGTGAAAGCATATTGGGGACCCATTTCCATCGTGCCCAGAGAGATGGTGAATGTTAAAGAGAACTTGACTTATGAGGAGGTCCTAGTGAAAATATTAGATAGGCAAGTTAAGCGGTTAAGAAACAAAGAGATACCCTCTGTCAAAGTCCTTTGGAGGAACTAACATGTAAAAAGTGCCACATGGGAAGTCGAGGCCTACATGAAGAAAGGATATCCTTATCTCTTCCATTCTGATCAATCTTAAGGTAATATGATCTTCCTTAGGATATCTTTTCATTGCATACCATTCTCATGACATTTATGCATATTTATGCAATTTTGAGATTTGCATTATAAGTACTATTTGAAACATGGTTTTAGGATTTAAATATTACATGTATGGTGTTTTGTATATGGTGCATGAATCCATTCTGTAGGGCTTCCCTTAGAACATTCTGAGATGAATGTTCCCAAGGGGGAGATATTGTATGACCCCACCTATGAAGAGTATGGAAGGTCAGGAAGGAAAGTCTAGAAAAATTTGACACTGTGAGATTTTACGAAGGGGTTTATGGCCCATAAGTCGAGGTACAACCTGTAAAATGTATTCATGAAACCTGGTAGACTTGGTGAAACTTGGAACCCTTTGAAGCTCAAATCTAAGACTCATCAGATGACGGACAAAGTCCTCGACGAGTTGTAGACCGTATCATAGAGTGAGAATCAGAGAATGGGGTCTCTGAGAGTCAATTAGACGAACTATTATCTACAACCCGTGGAATAGCCTACGAGTCGTAAGTCATATCATAGAGGGAGGACCATAGGAAAAAGGGTTACTATTGTTTTGATGAGGGCCATAAAATGAAATCCCATCTATGGCTCATAGAATGGTCTACGGCTAGTAAATGGGGTCTCGTAGAAATGTCCGACCAGTTTTAATGAGGGGCAGTTTGGTCATCTCATGGCATTCTATGCCAATACCACATCCTTTTGACCTCCTAAAAGGGCCTCTTATTAGCCTTATGCCCTAGTTCCTACTCATATCTCCACCCATTCCTAAAAATAACTAGGGTGTCAGTTAGAAAGGTTCAACCATTGTTCGTTCATCAAGCAACATTATTTTTTTCTTAACTTAAGGAGAGGGAAGAGGGCTTTCTAAGTCCCAATCCTCATAAGTTCTCTCAAGACTTCAAGCAAGAAGGTGTAAGCTAAGGTTTTGATTTCCTCACCTCCAACTTAGATTTCCTCTTCACTGGTTGATAAGGTATGTGTGTTTGATTTTGAGGACCTACCCCTCACAAGCTCAACCGCTTTCTTTCCCAAGTCCCTTTTCCAAAGTTGTGGGTATTTTGTAAAGATTTTATGAACTTTTTGCGTGACATGGCTATGAAGAAACTATGATGATATTTTAACTAGCATTATGTTATATGTCCTTGCATAATATTATGACATGATAAGTCATTAGAAATATGTATTTAAGATGAAGGTTTATGATCCACTAACTATGTAATGCCATGATAAAAATGGGTTATTTTGCATGATTTGAAAAAAGGGGGTTTGCTACTCTCCTCATGTCTAAGGATGTTGTTCTTGCATGATTTTGAGCATAAATGCATATCCACCATGTTTTGCTAAATTATTAATCAAGATTCTTAAGTAGACAAAGGTTTTATGGCATGATATGTGATCTACGAATGATATAGATTGTGAATGGCTATTATGTATGCTATAAATTATGAGATGTTGCGAAAGCTATGAAAAGTTATGATCCTTATCTTTGATATGATGAAGCCTTGGTTTTTATGAGCTACTATATGAACTATGAAAGTACTAAAATGTTTTTCATATTAGCATAGTGAGAATAATTTGAGTATTCCTTGGCATTATGACCTAGCACCAAATGGTTCTTGGTAAATAACCATTTTCCCATAACTATGTTGCCACCATAGGATTGTGAACTAGCCACTAGATCCATATAGCTTAAGTTGCATGATTGACCAAAATGGGTAATGTTTCGTATGGCACAAGTGACTCATATGTCAAAATAGGAGATCTTCTTGTAAGTTTAATACAATATATATACCGAAATTAGTAATGTTTCCGTATGATGAGTGTTTGATTTACCCCGCCAAGGTAGGCCAACTCTTATTTCGAAGTGGGGTTAACACCGGGATTCCAAGTAGTAGCTCACTTGTTCTTATTTGTCAGTTATGGTCTTTTCCCATCTATGTATGATATATTTTATGGTATGGCAATCCGCATGCATGTTTTGACTGAGGCATTGAGCTTTTATCTCATATTGAGCTTATATCCATTGATTATGATTATGCATATTGCTTAAATTAGCTTACATTCTTTGTTGCATTCGCCCCCCGCATACTTAGTACATTCCAAGTACTAATACACACTCTTTGCCTGCATGATCTACCCATATATGAACCGGAGAACTCCTCTTTATAGCTAGACATTGTGGTTGGAGATTTGGTTGGTGAGTCCTCCAGATTCAGGGACACTATTCCACTTACTTTTGTGTCTTGTTTAGACTCATTTACTTTTGGATACCATCTTTTGAGGGTGAGCCCGGGAGATGTCTTGGCCCCCGACCTATTCAAAATTTAGAGGTGTTGTTGGATATTGTGGTACTTGTGTAATACTGAGCGTGGCTTCTTATATTTTGTATTACGAAGAACATCTCTTTTGTCGTAAATGTTTGCTGATGGTGTTGAGATAAAAGTCCCATGTCTCTAATCACCCTATAGTGTGAGTCATACTAACTCGCCCCTTAGAAACTATTTCCTATGTAATTAATGCACATCATCTTCCCCATATCATCCCCATAGTGTGAGTCTAAAATCTTGTTTCCTGAGATGTTATGTGTTATATGTTTGTTGCTTTTCATTCTTCCGCAAACCAAGGATATGCTTACATGCTTATGAGGCTTGTTTGGGATCCCACTAAGGTTCCATCTGCCATGTCATGTCTACGTCCTATGTTTGGGTCGTGACAACTAGACAGTCAAGTTGGGATTAGATGTTATATTGGCTAGTTTTCTTTCATACTAGTCTTGCGTAGTTTATAGATGAGATGTTTGGCCTTGGGCCTATTTTTATCAATTGTCATTTCCTTTCTTGATATATTTTTACACACTGATGTATTCCATTATTAGAATGTAACTGAATGAACGTGATGAATCCGAGTGGTTTGCTTTGAGGCTAGCAATATTCTGTGAGTGCCGGCCACGTCAAGGATATCCTCTCATTGCATGACAAACTTGGTATCAGAGCACAAAGTTCAAGTATAGTAGGTAGCCAATAAAGCCAAGTATAGTAGAGCCTTGTTTATGGGTATTTTATGTACCATACTTTATAAACAAGATGCTATAGGACATTAGGAATTGTTACACTTTCTTATATTCTAAGTTCGTGTGATAGAGTTAAAATCTCTACAAAGCTCTTTCAAACTCATGCATTATGCGCTTGTAGATCGTGCCTCCTAATAGTACAGTTACCTAGAGAATGAAACTTGACTTCCCACTTCATAGGTGCCTCCTCAGATGGAGACAAGGGGTAGAGGTCAGCCGGCTAGAGCTGCTGGGACTCCTTAGATACCCACTACCTCACCTGCTCCTACCGTAAAGGTTGATTTCAGAGGATCTATCACTATGCTTACCTAAATGGTAGCTACTTAGAGTGGGAACTGGAGTTCATAGACTCCTAGCTCTAACTCTCAAGAGACAACAACTGCCACCAGATTGAGAGATATTCTAAGGATAAACACACCAGTTTCCACTAGATCAAAGGTTGAGGAAGACCCAAAACTTTACTAATAAGATGTGGAAAGTGTTGAAAGCTATGCATGCCACTGAGACAAAGGGATTTGAACTTTCTTCCTATCAACTCAAGGATGTGGCAAATGTCTGGTTATATCGATAGGAGGAAAGCCGAGGTGAAGAGGTTGAGCTTGCCATTTGAGATGACTTTGAGAGTGCCTTTCTTGATCACTTCTTTCCATGAGAGTTGACGAAAGCGAAGGTGGAAGAGTTTGTCAACTTGAAGCAGGAGGGGGTAGCAAAGATTATAGTCTTAAGTTCATACAGCTATCCAGGTATGCTCCTGAGATGGTTCTTGGCATGATATCTAGAATGAGAAATTTCATATCTAGCTTGGGCAAACATATGAAAGAGGAGTGCAAAACGACATTACCAATTCTAGACATGGATATCTCTACGTTTATGGTCTATGCGCAACAACTTCAAAAAGACAAGAAGAGGGATAGGGAGGAGAACTTGAGTAAAAAGGCTAAGCCAGCTGGGCATGAGCCTAGCCAGCGTATATAAGGTAAAGGGATAAGTCCTATGTTCAGAAAAGGTCTTCGAACTATGCATCATCCTTAGCAAGTGCACCAGCTCCGAGTAATAGGAATGATCAGAAGTCTCAAAGCTATCAGAATTTAAGAGTGATATTAATCCCAACCTAGTGTAACTCAAGGTTCGAGGGGAAAACCACAATGTGGCAAGTGTGTAGGTTCCATCTAGTTGAGTGTCGTGAGGGGACAAATGGTTGCTATAGGTTCGGACAAACTGGTCACTTCCAGAATAATTACCCAATGAGGAGGAGGGGTGATGGAGGTAATAAAGCTCAGTCTTCTGCAGCACCACAGAGAGGTGCCACAACTAATACGGGCAGGGGTACTAACCATCTGTATGCGATGGGAAATCGATAGGATCAGGAAGTTGCACTAGATATTGTCATAGGTATATATGCTTCTACTCTTTTCATATGATGTGTATGCCTTTCTTGACCCAAGTGCCACTTTATCATTTATAACTTCATATTTGGCTAGTAAGTTTGTGATCTTTTCTGAATGTCTTCTTGAGACCTTCAGTGTTTCTACTTCTACTAGTGAGTCCATTCTATCTAAAAGGATATATAAAGATTGCATGGTGTCTTTAGAGATACTTTGGTATACTTAGTTGAGTTAGAGATGATTGACTTTGATGTGATTCTTGGCAGAGATTGGCTTCATGCCTGTTTTGCCTCTGTTGATTGTAGAACCCGGGCTGTCAAATTCTAATTCCCAAATGATCCTTTCATAGAGTGGAAGGGTGATTCTATTGTGCCTAAGGATAAGTTTATTTCCTACCATAGGCCCAGAAAATTTATTTCTAAAGGATGTATCTATCATCTCGTATGAGTTAAGGTTGATGATGTAGAGTCTCCACCTTTGGATTTAGTTCTAGTTGTCAATGAGTTTCCTGATGTCTTTGCTAATGATTTGCCTGGAGTCCCACCTGATAGGGAGATTGAATTTGGGATCAACATTCTCCTTGATATTCAGCCTATCTCTATTCATATAGAATGACTCCTGCAGAGTTGAAAGAACTGAAAGAGTAGGTGAAAGATCTCTTGGATAAGGGATTTATTAGGCCGAGTGTCTCACCATGGGTGCTTTAGTCCTTTTTGTGCAAAATAAAGATAGTTTCCTTAGGATATGTATAGGTTATTGCCAGTTGAATAAGGTGACCATTAAGAACAAATATCCCTTTCCAAGGATTGACGATTTATTCGACCACATATTGGTTATGAAAAGAATGTGATCACATAAACGTCTATTGATATTGTCTCTTTGAGCATATTAGGTGCATGCACCGTATTTTCATGAGCATGAGCTATTCATATGCATGACAAACACGATATTGAGCTATGATTTGGCTTTATAGCCCATGCAGGAATGATTATGAAGAATGTTTGGATTTTAAGCCTAAATGCGCATTGAAATTATTTAAAATGACTATTGCCCCTTTTGGAAGCATGTATATGTATAAGTATTCTCATGGGATATTTTGACTTAGCACCGATGGATTGGGGGCGTCAGGGCTATCCCTAAGGGTCCTCTCCCGTTCCTTGAACTATGTGCTAGCATAGGAATGAAAGCCATTACTGAAAAGAATGGATCGTAACCAATGGTTATTCATTTATTGACATCATATGATATGATAATAGAAATCCTTTTGAAAAGATTGGGTCGCAAGGAAGGTTTCCATCCACCGAATAGATTGGGTTGTAAGGTATAATGTAGATTACCCTTGGCAAGTAATCTTCTCACACCGATGGGAGGTCTTTATCAAACTAATTCATGTAATAGCTCACATGAGTTTGATTTGTCAGTTATAGTCCATCTCCACTATATATGAGATTTTTGCATTCCATGCATCATTGGTTTCATGGTATATCATGTACTATGTCTCTTATTATATATATCCTTCTATAGTATGTGCCTTTGTCATCTAACATTGAATGTAGGTTTGGTAAGTCATATGCATCGCATATCCACTTTCTTAGTACATCCAAATGCACTAATGCATACTTTTGCCTATATATCTAACCATGTAGGGACCGAAGAGTATATCCATCCACCGTATGATGTCTAGCTTGGATCTCAAATTTTGCTTGTTGTGGTGAGTCCTATCCCCCAAGGACTAACCACCATTTCCTCTACCTATGGTGATTTATCTATTTCATTTACTTTGAGGTTGAGCTCGGGATATGTCTTGGTGTCCGACCTATCTTATGTTTAGAGGTATTTTTGGACAACTTGTAAACTCCTTTACAACTATTGCTAAGTGTTATGATTAGAGGTTATGTTTATGGCTTGGTCTGCTATTGATTATTGCTATGTGAATTGGTTATGAGCTTTATAATATGGTTATATGTATGCTGTGAAGGATCTTAAGTCCCGAATTGCCTCCATAGAGTCAGTCATACTTACCCCCCTAGTCTTATGTGCTATGTGTTATGTAAATTCATGTTTTCCCTATCCCTTATGATATCCCATAGCGTGAGTCATACTTTTCCATCCCTTAAAATTATTTATTTAATATTCATTGCGCTTCCAAACCGATGATGTGTGAATGAATGCTACGAGGCTTGTTTGGGGACTCTCAGGTCCCCATTCGCCATGTCACTCCTAGACACTAGATCCGGATAGTGACGACCTCTAAGGGCCAACACTCCTCAATAGGCCAAGGGCCACTTCATGGAGACTCCACACAGGCCGTGTGACCTCACACGGATCGTGATGGCTCCCATGGAGTGTCACCTTGGTCCAAAACTTCTCGAAACCGATGTTTTTAAGTTCCCAAGAGATCGTACAACGTCTGGGTCCTTACAAGTTAATAAATATGATACACCATATTTATTTTGATTGATATGTATTTATATTTTTGTCCATAAATGACATGTCTTTATAAGGATATTTTAGTAATCCACTTTTAACTTTTTTCTTCCCACTTTTAGTATAATATGATATGATATGATGATTCTAGTAAATCTTGAACTAAAGATTTACTTTTGCTACTTTTTTGTACATTCATTTTATCTTTTTTGATAAACTAGTCTTGTTGTGGGCTTTTTGCACGTGATCAAAGCATGCATATCATTTGGTAACAAACATTATGGAGAAAAACTAAATTTAATTATGAACTTATAAAAAAGATATATAATTCATTTATTTTGATAAATTATTTATTTATAAAGATCCTAAATATAGAGATTCTATTACTAATTAGAACCCACGGTAAATTAGAATTTTCCTTAGCGAGTGTAAGGAATTTTCTTGATTCAAATAAGGAAGAAGTAGAAGTCTATCAAATGAGGAAGATTGAAGAGTCTTTCCATGTCGAGAAATCTTTATTTTATCACTTTTTTCTATATGTTTTAAAAGTTAATATTATAAATATAATTAAATAATATGTTAAAGAAAAATAATGAAAAAGCTATTTTATCTAAAGAAAAGATTTTTAATGAAGAGCAAAAAATTCAAACAACATTTCTAAGGTCCTTCACGCTT
This sequence comes from Solanum clarkiae, assembly GCA_011800125.2. NCBI lineage: Eukaryota > Viridiplantae > Streptophyta > Magnoliopsida > Solanales > Solanaceae > Solanum > Solanum clarkiae. The sequence continues at coordinate 52,141 of JAABOM020129129.1, forward strand.
TTAATTTAGTATAGATATTTGGTTTGAAGGGTTAGTATAGGCTTCATCATGACCTTGACATAAATTTGATTTTTTTATTTTATGAGATGGAATTTTTTATTTTGTATGACGAACTGCGTTTTGTGTGAATACTCTCTAACATGCCATAAAGTGATATCAAAAAGTTGATTGCATCATTTATTTAACATTTTAGGCAATTTTATACTTTAGTTACTTTTAGATGACGGTAAATAATATTATAATTTTATTGTTACATTGGATGAAATTCAATTATTACGTATGACATTGAGACACAAATAAAACTTAATAGAAAAATCCTCAAATATTTATTTATAGCACATGACATGAAAAAAAATCATAAATTCATTTCAATTCTCCTCGAGCATATATGTTTTCATGATAAATCAACTTTTCTACCATAACCTATATAAAAATTTAAAAAATAAATTTAATATGGTTTTTAGATATTTCCTAAATCTATATAAATTCTTAATAACATTTTAATATAATACACATATTTTAGTACCATTGTAATTCCAAAAAAGAAGTTACTCAACATAATTTTGAAATATAGAGAGCTACGGATAGAGCTTTGTCATATCCGGTCAAGTCCTACTATTTGATTATCAAATATTTTTCCTATTTAATCAAATATTTTTCCTATTTAGTTTATAATATCTAAAAATCTCGTCATTTAAAAATCATCAATTATTTAGAAAAAGAAGTTACTCAGCATAATTTTAAAATATAGGTAGGTGCCCGTGGGAGATTTGTCACATCCAATCAAGTTACTAAGTGATTATCAGTTATTTTTCCTATTTTTGTATAAAATATCTACTAAAAATTCAATTAGAAATCATGAGTTATTCAAGAAAAGAAGTTACTCAACATAATTGTAAAATTCGTAGAGATGGCAATTGAAATTTTGTCATATTCGGTCAAGTCTTACTAGATAGTGAGTGTTGGTTATTTTTTCTATTTTAGTGTATATCCTATCTAGATATTTAAATTTTAAAATTTCATCCAATTGTGGAATCTTCATAAATTAAAATGACAAGTGAGTCTAAAATAGTTATAGCCTATATGATCAGTATTACATTATATAGAAAGACCACAAGAAACAACTTTGTAGTTGTATGTGCATAAAAATTCAAGAATTTCCATCATCTTTTTCTCCCTCAGAAGAAGTATGAGTTCTTTCTCTTTTATATGGTATTCCTCTTTTTTTTTTTATAAATATAGTTTAGTGATTTTATATATTTGTGTATGTATTAATTCAAAGTTAAGATGATGATAGAAGAATGTGCAAACAACATTAAAATGATTTCGAAAGATATATAGATATATATTTTGAAGTCAGTTTTCTTTATAAGAAATAGTTAATGTTTTTAATCGATATACACACCTTGACACTAGAAAGATTATCTTGATTCCTTTTTTCTTTTTGTCTAGTAAAACTATCTATGTCTTATATATCTACTGATTAACTAAATTGTTTATATATCTTATAGCATAGATGATTTTATTTTTTTTTATTTACAATTGAGTTTTTTTTCTAATTCTTTTGTTAATTTAATTTTATGAATGGTTTTTTTATGATGAGGAAAAAAGAGAGAAAAAATCACCTTAGTAAAAATAAAGAACCCTCTTTAGATTGCATACCAAAAAAAATTCAATTATAATTTTGTGATTAATGAACTTGTTAATGCAGGATTTCTTTTTTCTTTATATACCGATAAACATGGATGAAGCTCGAAACAATTACATCAATATTGATGGTAGATGTTGTTATTCCTATACTCTACTATGGGACACTGAATTTGAGTTTGCTGAAGAAATAGACCTATCAAAAATATTTTATTTCGCTGGAGGAAACATAGATCATCTACCAAATATATTTGATTTTGGTAAAGAAGAAGGCATGTCAAAAATATTTGATTATCCTAAAGAGCAGTTCGTGAACACTACTATTATTCCTAGAATCTCAGTAGAAAATCCTTCTCCAGATTATCTTCAGAATTTTGAGACAGTTTTAGAATTACCTAACATTATTCCTAAGGAGAAGCAGTCTATGATCACCATCAACTCTCCTATAGATGAAAACTCTTCAAGAATAACTCATCATATTAACCATGATGATGATGACTATTCTTTATACTACATATGTTCTATAGGATTGAACAATATCATGCCGCAAGATGGAGAAAGAACAACTAGTGAGGGGATAAATCAACAATACACTAGAATCTCTATCCCTATGCCTATTGTTTTGGAAAACCAAGGCGATACAAATGACATGATCCTCCAAAAATCTCTACCAAAAATCCCAATTTTGCAGAAATTTGAAAGAGAGTCATCATTGAAACTAAAGTTCGTCATTGATCAATCTTTGAAAATTTCAAGTCATTTTGGGAAGCAAGATAATCCTAAAGCCAAGGACCCCCATACGCCAAAAGATCCATGTTTGAAAAACAATTTCATAAAATCAACTTATCATTCTAGTTTTGAAATATTAGAGCAAGAAAAGCTAATGGCCTTCAATCAAGAAAGTAACTTCATGAAGCCAAAATTCTTTATGAATAATCCACATATAATTTCAACAAGTATGAGCAGAAAGGAACAAGAATAGCCTTATGACTAGTGGTGTGATCCTCCAACGATCGATGCTACATATTCTGACTTTGGAGAAAGTAAAAAGTCAGATGATGCTTGGCAACGATAGGTATGGAATTTTGAGTTCCTTGGATAATGAATTCCAACAAAAGAAAAGGTATATTTTCCATTCACCTTTTCATTTCCAAAAAATATATACTCTTGATATGCCAATTATTTTATTTTATTAATTAAGATATTCCTTAACTTTCCTTAATCGATTCTTAGATGTAAGTAAATTTTTTATTCTTTCATTTTGGTTTAGCAGTGCCGATGGAGGTCAAATAAGAAGGTTACCTAATAGGAAAAGCTCAGGATACCAACCATTTGGGAGAGAAATGTAATGATCCGATCGAAAGTGGCAAATAAAATTACTATATGCGCTACATCTTGTTCCCAATAATGCAAGTATGGTCACTTCCATTTGTTAAAAGAAAGATAAGATAATAATAATGATAATAAGAACTATATTTTGCCTCCGCTCTCTTTCCCTTTAAATACCTTGATTTTTCATATTAAGGCTAAGTAGAAGAAAATTTGGGTAGAGCATAGAAGGAGGAGAATTTGCGACCAGCAACTATATAAATACCATTTGTGCGGTTCCGACATTGAGGTAGTTTTGTCTATCCTTTTTTGAGATTGGAATTGAGTTATTGAATGTTCGTATGTTATAATTTATAGAATAAGATTGTATCATGTATTGAAAAATTTTCGATATAAATTCCGTGTGGAAAAGTTTAATTATTTAAGTAGTAAAATATGGGGCTTTCAAATCTAAAATTTTATCTAGTATGTTTTAAAATTTTAAATTTTCTTGTGGCACTATTAAACATGCTGAATAAACAAAGGAAAATAGAGAAAGAAGAAGAAGGGTTACCTGAAATTGAAGTGAAGATGCAGGAAACTGATAAGTTACCGTCATAAATATGGAATATAAAGAAAGTTAAAGATGGACCAAAAATTTTAAAATCTCTTATAATCCAAAAAAAGAAAATCTTACAAATTTTATATCTCCATCTAGTTTAGTCGAAAGTGACACTTCCTTCAAATATACATCCCAAAATAGAAAAAGAAATAATCACAAACAATACACACCACATGAAAAGAAAATATACTCAGTACACATACAGAGATGGAGATGGAGAATACATAGAAATGGAAGAAGAAAGTATAAAAGAGAAGATGTGGAGACAATAAAGATGTCAAGTGTTTATACAGGGGATATCATATACAAATAACACATATAAATTATAAATTAATTGACCAAATGTCCTTATTTTAGAAATAAATGACATTAAGCATACATAAGTGAGAAGGGATGCATTATTTATTTATATATGTTTAAAATAATAATAGTAATAATAAAATTATATAAAAAAAGAGGGAACCAGCACGCATGCATGAGTCTGATTCAGTCACAATGCTCTTTAGTTTCCATTTACTGTCATGACAGTTCACTTTTGCCTATTAATTAATTTTATCATTGTAAACAATAACAATAATAAATAATTAAAGAGTTGATTACTCAATATTGAAATATTATTGTCTACAGTCCGTTATTATTAATCCAAGAGCATTTCAATCTCCACGGTACAGATACAGTAGAAATATAGTAAGTAGAAAATATTAATATTATATTAACTATAATCCATTAAGATGCTTTCTTAGATTTCCTTATATAATCTTTTATGTTTAATTTATTTTAGCTCCAATTCTCTTCATTTTTGTGTCAAATTAGTTCTACAAGTTAATTGCAGTAACTAGTACAACTCACAAAATTTATACGCAGAAAGGATAAATAGAAGTATTAAATATGACATAAATGATGATCGAAAGTATGTACATTCTGCATAACATTGGGCACAATATTGAGGATCTTGAATAAATTGGGAAATGATCATTTTTAAAATGTGACGGAGAATTTTAAAGAGAACAATATCCCAAAATGTATAAAAGAGGGTATATAATTGCTAACTTGGAGAACTTTGATAATTATTGTGCTTATTGAGAAGGATAATGCCTCTATAATTATATCCTCATTGCATGCATCCTCATGTCATGATATTTTAGAAAGTTATGAATTGTGACTCGTATCATGAGTCCTTGACCATGCTCACTTAGGTGGCAACTTAGTTAATACATTGTGACTCGTATCGTGAGTCCTTGACCATGCTCACTGAGGTGGTAAGGTAGTTGATACATTGTGATTCGTATCATGAGTCCTTGATGTTACACCCCATGACTTCATGCTCTTATGTATCCATGTTTCAAGTCTCATTTGTTTAGGTGGGGAGTGAATTAGGGTCGTGGGACACTTCTGGCACTTTCACGAGTTCAAGACTTCCCAATAAATTGGATTTTGGGTGTTGGTTTGTGCAAGGGCCAACTTTGAATGAGTATAACTTTTAGCACACAAAGAACTGGATGACCCATGACATATCAAATAAATGATCTTTGAGTTAGCTTTCCAACACACTTGGTTTCACCTCATTCCGAGTTTGGATGAAGCAGTTATGCCCGTTTCCGTAGAAACCCTCTTGTGCAATGATGCCACACGGGCCGTGTGGAAACTAACGAGCCATGTGACTGGCCTGAGGCCTAAAATGGCCACTTTGTCGCTAAGTTATGTGTCACAACAGGCCACATGAACAGTATGGTATGGCACAGGCTGTGAGGCCCTCCATGAGGCTTCCGGAGAGAAAATTTTTCTAAGTGTAAAATTACCGTCTCACAACTTTCGCAAAATTTTCTAAGTATGGTTTGTGGGGCCAGTAAACAAGCTGTGTGACTTCACACGGCCCATGAACCAGTCCGTGAGGTGACACTTACGTAAAAATTCCAAGTGTTGGCCAAGTTTCCAATTTCTAGAAATTGTCTAAGTGTTGGTTCATGGGCACTCCACATGAACCATGGAGTGCCACATAACCTGTGTAACCTCAAGTGAGGTGACGCTTTATCAATTTTTCTCTCCATTTCATTAATGACATTTTTATAAATTTATTTTATTCTAGTGACTTTTTCGGGGCTTCCTATGCTATCTTAACCCTTCCTAAAGACCTAAACCCCATTCCTAACGGTCAAATTTACTCCTCTCCATTTGAATACACTCTCAAATTCTCTCAAGAGCCTCTACCAAAACCCCAATACAAATTCGAGGAAACTCTAGAACAAGTTTTGGATTTCAAGACCCCATTCAAGGCTTCAAGCCTTTCTCAACCCAATTTGAAGAAATTCAAGATCTAAGATATGTGGATTTCTACCATTTGGTCTTTTCACCCATGATGTCTAAGCTTTATTTTTACATAAATTGCATGTTTCTAAGTTGATTTACCTATCGGTATTATTTATTATGAAATTTGATTATAACCCATTTTCGGATTTCATAAAATGTGATTGTTCAAGCATGTTTTGAGCTATGAATTTAAGATCCATTATGTGATTGGAGGAAGGGTGTTGATGTAATTTGCATGAGGGTATTACCAAGTATTGTTGGGATGATTTACATTGATTTTTCTCACCTAATTTCACTCTTGAATTGCATGATCTTACATTAGCATTATACACCCACCACATATTTGACAAAATGTCTAGTTTTGGATTCTTGAGCTATTGATGATCCATCGCATGACCTATGATTTGAATCGCCTTATGATGATGTAAGGAAGGTATATATATGTTGGTTTCGTGAAAAGTACCTTTAGTGTTGCAAGTTTCCCAACAACCAATTGAGGGGTTGATACCTCAATCACAATGGATGGGAGGGTGTGACAACCATCAACCAATTAAGGGGTTGATACCTCAATCACCATTGATTGGCGGATGTGACAACCGTCAATCAATTGAGTGGTTGATACCTCAATCACCATAGGAAGAGGGGTGTGACAATGATCAACCAATTGAGGGGTATATTCCTCAATCGCCTTTCCGAGGGGGTAGTAGGCCTTGGATTCTATAATGATAGTCTGTCACTACACATGTAATATGTTCTATATAAGCATGTTTACTTCAAGCATCATTCATGCATGGCATATTGCAATATGTTCATCCATTGCCTAATTATGCAATTCGATTATGTTGCCTATCTCTTGTTGCATTGCATCCTACATACTTAGTACATTCAAATGTATTAACACATACTCTATGCCCATATGATGTTATCACATAGAAACAGGAGCTCCACTTGATCATCTTCCTCCTCCACGTGTCTAGGAATATCTTCAAAGCAAAGTTTGGTGAGTCCTCAACTCCGACGATGATGTCTTTGATCTTATGTTATGAAAAGACTTTCTTTCCTTTTGATGTATGTTTTGACTATGAGGGTGAGCCCAGAAAATTGTCTTGGCCCTCGCTAAACTCTAAGTCTAGAGGCATTGTTGGACAAGTTATGTAATGATGCTTTGAGCTTTGACTCTTGACTCTTGTATGTTAGTTTAAGCTACGAAAAACTCACTTTGCTCCTTTATCCTTATTTTATGTTCTCTTGTGATTGCTTACTTGCTTCCGAGACCAAGTACGTGTAATGATATGCTAATAGGCTAGTTTGGGGTCCCTTCGAGTTCCTCATTCACCTTATCACATCTAGACCCTAGGTCCAAATCTTGACAAACATAGTATCAGAGCACTCGGTTGTTAATGGTACTCGACATCCAATATACCACATCGATTAGAGTCTTATTCGAGGTTGTGAAGTGAACCACAACTTTGAGTAAGAGGCTTTGAGGCATTTTAGGAAATGTTTCCCTTCTTCTTAATCTATGTCGTGCTATAGAAGGTAAGGTAAGGCCTTCCTCTAACGGATATTCTTGCTATTTTATCATGCCTTTCCCGAGAGGAAGAAGAGGTCATACAATCAAAGAACAACTAAGTCATGAATAGTTTCGGGATATTATTGCCATGTTAGCTCAAGTCATGACCAATCAAATCAACCAAGAGGCCCAAGACCCTCATGCTTCTACTCTGACATCTAGAATGAGGGATTTCATGACGATGAACCCATCAAAGTTCCATGGGTATAAAATGGATAAGGATCCTCAAGAATTTATTGATGAGGTGTACACAATGTTTGCCTATTATGGGTGTTAAATCAGAGGAGAAAGAGAAGTTGGCAGCCTACCAACTCAAAGGGGTGGCCCAATTATGGTTTACCTAATGAAAAGAGGAGAAGGAGAACAACAATGTGATCCTTTGGGAGGATTTTAAGGTGGCATTTCTCAATTAACTCTTCCCTCTTGAGCTAAGGGAGGCCAAAATAATGGAATTCATGAATATAAAGTAAGGGTCGATGAGCCTGAGGGAGTATGCCCTCAAGTTGAACCAACTCTCAAAATATGCTCCACAATTGGTTGCCGACCCAAGGTCCAAAATGAACAAATTTGTGATGGGGGTATTCGATTTGGTTAATGAGGAGTTTCGTGCTGCTATGTTGATTAGTGACATAGACTTGTCCCACCTAATGACTCATACCAAACAATTGGAGAGGGAAAAGTTAAGGAAGAGGAGAAGTGGTGAGGCCAAGACGGCCCATTTTGAGGGTAAGTTCCAAAGTCCCAAGGGTAACCGGTTCCATCAAGGCCAAATTTCTTTAGATTCTCCTAATAGAAGAGTATCTAATGATAATCAAAGATTTCAAGGTGGCAGTGGTGTGGTGCCGAACCGCGTATGCCAAGGGTTTAGTAGGGGGCCATGGTGGCCCATGTTTGAGGGACACTAACTCTTTCTATGGTTGTAGAGAAGTTGGTCACAAGAAGGTTAATTTTCCTCATAATCAAAACAAGGTAAAGATATTCGTCAACAAGGTGAAAATGCGGTTCCTAGGGGAAGAGGAGGCATTGAAGGAGGTGCACCAAGGCAGTATCAGTTCGATGCTCTTCGTGGGAGGCAAGAGATAGATGAGGTGCCCGATGTTGTCACCTGTATGTTAAAAGTCTTTGATTTTGATGTGTATAGAATGACAGACCCGAGTGCCACTCTTACTTTTTTAACTCCCTTTGTTGCCAAAAAGTTTCATGTTGAACTCGAATTGTTGTGTGAGCCATATGAGGTGTCTATTATCGTTGATACATCTATTATTGCTAGAAGAGTCTATAAATATTGTCCTATTTGCATTTTGCATAAAATATTGCCTTGTGGTTTTGTTGAGTTAGATATGGTGGATTTTGATATTATTCTTGGGATAGATTTGTTGCATACATACTATGCTTCTATTGATTATAGAGCCCGTAGAGTCAAATTCTAATTCCCAAATGAACCCACTCTTGAGTTGGATAGTCATGATGTGGTGGTCAAGGGTAGATTCAACTCTTGTATTAAAACCCATAAGTTTATTTCTAAGGGGTGTCTCTACCATCTTGTGATGTTTTGGGATGTTGAGTTCAAAGTCCTTCCTATAGAGTCAGTTTTGGTGGTTAATGAGTTTCTTGATATTTTTTCGAATGATCTTCTTGGCGTTTCCCCGAAAGTGAAATAAACTTTTGTATAGACCTCATACCCAATACTCAACCTATTTTTATCCCCCATTATTGTATGGATCAGGTGGAGTTAAAGGAGTTGAAGGAGTAATTGAAGGATTTGTTGGAGAAGGGCTTTATTAGGCCTAGCCAATTGCCTTGGGGTGCACTAGTGTTGTTTGTGAAGAAGAAGAATGGTACTCTCAGAATGTGCATTGACTACCGGCAACTTAATAGGCCCACCATAACGAATAAGTATCCTCTACCAAGAATTGATGATCTTTTTGACCAGCTTCAAGGGGCTAGTCACTTCTCTGGTATTGATCTTTGGTCCAGGTATCACCAAGTAAAAGTGAGGGAGTATGACATTCCCAAGACGGCCTTCCGGACTAGGAATAGTGAAACGACCCCAAAATGTGCTCGAAAATATGCATCAAAAGTGTCTGGAATTGTAATTTTCATATACCTCAAAATTTATGCATGATATCAAAAATTCGACTTCATATTCTTGATCAGGGGGTAAAATTGAGTGGGGAATAAGTCTAACCCAAATTTAGAGAAATCATGGCAAAATTTGATTTTCCAAAGTTTACACAAAATAGTGGCAATCCGCGATGGTACCGCGACATGTAGTCACTGCGGACCAGTGTAAAATTTGTCTCCGTGATAGGTTCACCTCGCGGACCAGATGCGGACCTATGTATTTTGTTGCACGTGATTTTTATCTTGGTCCAAGGCTTTTGAGCCTTAGGCCTAAGCATTCCTATGCGTGAAAATACCTATATTTAGCCATATTTTACCTTCATATCATACAAGACATTCTCCAATACTCTCACAAACCCTTAGACTAATATTTCTCTCAAAGTTCAAATGTTCAAATATCTTCTGGATCTTAAGGAATTCATCCAAGCTTCAAGCCTCCATGCAAATCCTCTTCAAGGAATTCTCCAAATTCAAATGTGAGTTTCAACCATTGGGTCCTTTAACCTATGGTTCCTATGTTTTATTTTACATAAATTTCATGTTTCTAAGTTGATTTACTTATGGGTCATACTTATTATGAATTAGACTATGAACTATGGTGGGGTTTCATGAAATTGTGACTGTATTAGCATGTTTTGAGCTATGAAGCTAAGATTCATTGTGGGATTTGATGAAGGGTTTTTATGTATATTGCTTGAGGGTGTTACCAAGTATTGATGGAAGATTTTACATTGAATTTTCTTGCATAATTTCATACCTAAAATTGCATGGTTTGACACTAGCACTACACAACCGTCGACTATTTGATAAAAATGTCTGGTTATGGTTTCTTGAAGAATTGAAGATCCAATGTATGTCTTATGAGTTCAATGACTTATGATGATGAAAGGAATGTATGTATATGATATTTCCTCTATAGTGTTGGTAATTGACCATGCCCCACTCGGGGGGTTATGAGCCCGGGTAACCATGTTGAGGGGTTTGTACCTTGATAACCATGTTGAGGGGTTGGTACCTCAATCACCATGGGTGGTAGGGTGAGATGATCCACCAACCAATCAAGGGGTTTGTACCTTGATAACCGGGTTGAGGTGTTGCTACCTCAATCATCATGGGTGGTAGGGTGCGACGATCCACTAACCAATTGAGGGGTTGGTACCTCAATAGACTATGAATTCTATAATGATAGTCTCCTCTTGTACATGTATTATATTTTATGTAAGCATGAGTTACTTCAAACATCTTCCATGCATGCCATGTTGTTATAAGCTACTCCTTGCCTATACTTATGCATTTCAATTATGTCGCTTACCTCTTGTTGCATGGCATCCTACATACTTAGTACATTCAAACGTACTAACACATATTCTATGCCTACATGATGTCACCATATAAAAATCGGAGCCCCACTTGAGCATCTTCCTCTACGTGGCTAGTATGATTTCACTCAAGCTAGTTGGTGAGTTTTCCATTCTGCGGACAATGTCTAAGATCTCTTGCTATGTTCTAATACTATCTTTCTTTCATGTATGTATTGACTACGAGGATGAGCGCGGTTGCTTGTCTTGGCCTCCCGCTCTTATCTAAGTTTTAGAGGTATTATTGGACATGTTATGTATTGAGCCTTGACTCTCTTGTTTTGATGTTTATGTTATGAAAGTTTCCCTTTAGTCCCTTCTCCCTTATTTCTAATCTAATTTTGTTGTTTAACTACTTTGTTTAATTTCTTCTATGACCAATGATGTGTAACAATATGTTAAGAGGCTTGTTTGGGGTCCTTTCGGGTTCCCCATTCGCCGTGTCACATCTAGGCCCTAGGCTTGGGTCGTGAAAAACTTGGTATTAGAGTACTAGATTGTTAATAGTCCTCAGTATCCACAACACGACGACGATTAGAGTCTTATTCATGATTGTGTTGTGCACCATAACTATGAGTATGCAGCTATGAGACATTCTAGGAAATATTTTCCTTCTTTTTGATCTATGTCGTGCTATCAGAGTTTGGTGAGTTATCCCTCTAATGAATGTTCTTTGTAATGCTTAGATCTTGCCTAACACAAGAGGAAGGAGAGCTTGCACTCCCAAGGAACAACTAGTTCATGGTGTGCTCAGGGATGCTCTCACTTTACTAGCCTAAACTATAGCCAACCAAGTCAATCAAGGGGCCCAAGCCCCTCATGCTCATACCTTGGGATCTAAGGTGAGAGAAATCTAAGGTTGATAAGGACCCTCAAGAGTTCATTGATGAGGTTCACAAGGTATTGGCTATCATCTGTGTTAGATCGGAAGAGAAAGTGGAGTTGGCGGCCTACCAACTCAAAAGGGTAGCACAAATATGGTTTAATAAATGGAAGGAGGAGAAGGAAAACAATAATATGGTTCTATGGGAGGATTTTAAGGCGGCTTTTCTTAATCGGTTCTTCCCTCTTGAGCTTAGGGAGGCAAAAAAGATGGAGTTCATGAATTTGAAGCAAGGATACATCAGTGTGAAGGAGTATACCCTTAAGTTCAACCAACTCTCAAAATATGCTCCATACTTGGTTATCAACCCAAGGTCTCGAATGAGTAAGATCGCGATGGGTGTATCCGATTTGGTGAGTGAGAAATGCCAATCTGCTATGTTGATTAGTGACATGAATTTTTCCCATTTGATGACCTATGCCAAACAAATGGAGGATAAAAAGTTGAGGAAGAGGAGGAGTAATGAGACCAAGAGAGCCCGTTTTGAGGAAAAGTTCCAAAGTCGAAAGGGTGGCCGATTCCATCAAGGCCGAGGGCCTTCTCATGCTTCTAATAGGGGGTTTGCCAATACTTCCCAAGGGCTCAAGGTATTGGTGGTGCGGTTCCTAATAATAAGTGTTCAAAATATGGTGGGAGTCATGGGGGCCCATGTTTGAAAGACACTAATGCATATTATAGATATGGGGAAGTGGGTCATAAAAAGATTGATTGTCCTTGTAACCACGACAAGAGTAAGGAGGAACATCCACAAGGTGCAAATATGGTTCCTTTGGGGAGAGGTGGTCAACAAGGTGGTACCCCAAGGAACAATCAGTTCTATGCACTCCAAGGGAGGCAAGGGGTTGAAGAGGCTCCCAATTTCGTCACCGATATGTTAAAAGTCTTTTATGTTGATGTGTATGCATTGATTAATCCGAGTGGCACTCTTTCTTTTGTTATCCCCTTTATTGCCAAAATGTTTCATGTTGAACCCGAATTATTGTGTGAGCTATATGAGGTGTCTACTCCCTTGGGTGCATCTATTATTGCTAGTAGGGTTTAATTGTCCCATTTGCATTTTGCATAAATTGTTGCTATGTGACTTTGTTGAGTTGGACATGTTAGATTTTGACATTATTCTCAGGATTAATTGGTTGTATGCATACTATGCCTGTGTTGATTGTAGAACCCGTAGGGTCAAATTCTTATTCCAAAATGAATTCGTTCTTGAGTGGGAGAGTCATGATGTGGTGGTCAAGGGTAGATTCATTTCTTGCATTAAAGCCCATAAGTTAATCTCTAAGAGGTGTCTTTATCATCTTGTGAGGGTTAGGGATGTAGAGTCTAAGGCCCTACCTATTGAGTCAGTTTCGGTGGTAAATGAGTTCCTAGATGTCTTCCCATGTGACCTTCCTGGTGTTCCTCCTGAAAGAGAAATAAACTTTGGCATAGACCTCCTTTCCGATACTCAACCCATTTCTATTCCCCGTTACTGTATAGCTCTGATAGAGTTAAAGGAGTTGAAGGAACAATTAACGAATTTATTGAAAAAGGGTTTCATTATGCCTAGATAATCACCTTGGGTGCACCAGTGCTATTTGTGAAGAAGAAAGATGGGTCCCTTAGAATGTGTATTGACTATCGGCAACTTAATAGGGTCACCATAAAGAATAAGTATCCTCTTCTAAGGATTGATGATTTGTTTGACCAATTGCAAAGGGCTTGTCACTTCTCTAACATTGATATTCTGTCTAGATATCATAAGTGAAGGTGAGGGAGTGTGATATTCCCAAGATGGCCTTCTGGACTAGGTATAGGCATTATAAATTTTTGGTTATGTCTTTTTGGATGACCAATGCACAGGCTATCTTTATGGATCTTATGAATAGGGTCTTCAAACCCTACCTTGATTCATTTGTTGTGGTCTTTATTGATGATATTTTTATCTATTCGTATAGCCAGGGAGAGCATGTGGGTCATTTGAGGGTAGTGCTATAAAGAATAAGGGAAGAGAAGTTGTATGCCAAATATGAAAAGTGTGAATTTTGGTTGAAGGATGTTGCCTTTTTAGGTCATGAAGTGTCGGGGGATGGTATTAAGGTGGACCCTAAAAAGATGGATGTGATAAGAAATCAACTTAGACCATTGACCCCGACAGATATTAGGAGCTTCTTGGGCTTAGAGGATTATTATCGGAGGTTTATGAATGGGTTCTCTTTTATTGCTTTTCCTATGACTAAGTTGACTCAAAAGAAGGCTAAGTTTGTGTGGACCGACGAGTGTGAAAAGAGTTTCCAAACATTGAAAGATAAGCTTGTGTCCGCTCCTATATTTTCATTACCAGAAGGACTAGAAGGATTTGTTGTGTATTTATGACGCCTCTAGAGTAGGTTTGGGTTGGGTGTTGATGCAAAATGGTAAGGTCATAGGCTATGCTTCTAGATAACTCAAAGTGCAGGGAAAGAATTATCCTACTCATGATCTTGAATTAGCCGTCGTGGTCTTCGTTTTGATTATTTTGCGTCACTATTTGTATGGTGTGCATGTTGATGTGTTCACCGATCATAAGAGTCTCCAATATGGCTTCACTCAAAAAGATCTCAACTTAAGACAAATAAGGTAGTTAGAACTTCTTAAGGACTATGATATGAGTGTGCATTATCATCCCGGTAAGGCTAATGTGGTGACCGATGCTTTGAGTAGGGTATCCATGGGTAGCCTAGCACATGTGATGATGGTGGCAAAGGGGTGGCTAATGAGGTTCATTGGTTGGCTATATTAGGAGTTAGGATGGAAGAGGTGGATAATGGGGGTGTTGTGATAGTTGATGGCTCTAAATATTCATTGCTTGAGGAAGTGAGAGCTAAGCAAGATATTGACCCCGCTTATTAGAATTGAAGGCATTGGTAAAAGATGGTATGGTGGAGGTTTTCTCCCAAGGGGGAGATGGTGCCTTTAGGTACCAAGGTAGGTTATGTGTGCCTTGCATTGATAGCTTGAGATAAAAGATTCTTGATGAGGCTCATGGTTCTTCCTATTCTATTCACCCCTATTCTACTAAGATGTATGGAGATTTGAGAGAGGTGTATTGGTGGGGAGGTATGAAGAAAAACATTGCCAAATATGTATCTGGGTGTCATATTTGCCAACAAGGCAAAGCCCAACATCAAAGGCCGGGTGGTTCAACCCAAGACATAGAGATTCCTACTTGGAAGTGGGAGGATATTAATATCGATTTTGTGGTTAGGCTGCCCAAGACTAGAAAGGTTTTGATTCCAGTTGGGTGGTGGTTGATAGGATGACAAAATCTGCTCACTTTCTACCGGTTAAAACCACATATGGGGATGAAGATTATGGTAGGTTGTACATTCATGATTTAGTGAGGTTGTAGGGGTTCCCTTGTCCATCATATCGGATCGTGGTGCTCAATTCACTCTACATTTATTGAGGTTCTTTCAAAGGGATCTTGGTACAAATGTTAAACTTAGTACGACCTTTCACCCTCAAACGGATGTCCAACCCGAAAGAACAATCCGAACACTTGAGGATATGCTTAGGGCTTGTATATTGGAGTTTAAGGGTAGTTGGGATGATCATCTTCCGTTGATTGAGTTTTCCTATAATAATAGCTATCATTCTAGCATTGATATGACCCCTTTTGAGGCTCTCTATGGTAGATATTGTAGATAACTGGATCTGGTTATGGAGGCTCTTGATAAGGTTAGGATGATTCGAGAAAGGTTGAAGACCGTCCAAATTCTCCAAAAGTCTTATGCCAATGTAAGGAGAAGGGATCTTGAATTCAAAGTTGGTGATTGGGTCAATTTGAAGGTGTTACCCATGAAGGGTATGGTTCATTTTGGTGGGTAGGGCAAGTTTAGTCCAAGATATATGTATCCTTTTAGGGTTATGAGGATGATTGGCAAGGTAGCTTATGAGTTGGAGTTGCCTAGTAAAGTGGAATTGGTTCATCTGGTCTTTCATGCATCCATGTTGAGGAAATGTGTGGAAGACCTTAATGGTATTGTGTCTCTTGATATTATGGGTGTTGGTGAAGATAACTTGACTTATGAAGAGGTTCCAATTCATATTTCGAATAGACAAGTCAAGAGGTTGAGGAATAAGGATGTGGCTTCCATTAAGTTCCTTTGGAGGAATTAACAAGTTGAAAGTGCTACTTGGGAGGCCGAAGCATACATGCAAAAGCAATACCATTATCTTTTCCACTCCAGTCAAGCCTAAGGTACTAATTCTAAGTCCTCTATATGATCTCAAGTCTTAAGTTCAACCCCCATGTCAATGCATACACTCATGTTTAAGTTGACAAGTTCATGACGATTTTACACTTATGTTCAGATTTTTGAAATGATGTTTAAGTATATTATTACATCTTTATGTGGAATGAAATTGTGATGTTTACGTCTCTCATATACCTTTCCTTGACATTCAGGGATGAATGTTCCCAAGGGGGAGATATTGAAACGACCCCAAAAACTGCCCGAAAATGTGCCTCGAAAGTTCCTGAAATCGTCATTTCCATATATCTCAAAATATGTGCATGAAATTGAAAATATGATTTCATATTCTTTATCGAGGGCAAAATTGAGTGGGGAATCGATCTAACCCCGATTTTAGAGCAACCATAGTAAAATTTGATTTTTCCAAATTTGCACAAAATATTGGTGGTCCGCGATGGTACAGGGACGCGCAGTCGTCAGGGACCAATGTACAATTTGCCTCTGCGATAGGTCCACAATGCAGAGCAGACGCAGACCTCTGTATTTTGTTGCCAGTGATTTTTATCTCGGTCCAAGGCTTTTGGGCCTTGGGCCTAAGCCTTCCTATGCGTGAAAATACCTATACTTAGCCATATTTCACCTTCATATCATACAAGGCATTTCCCAATACTCTCTCAAACCCTTAGACTATTTTTTTCTAAAAATTCAAGTGTCCAAATCTCTTCCGGATCTTAAGGAATTCATCCAAGCTTCAAGCCTCCATTCAAATCTTCTTCAAGGAATTCTCCAAAGTCAGGGTATATGGATTTCAACCATTGGTTCCTTTCACCTATAGTGCCCAAACTTTATTTTTACATAAACTGCGTGTTTCTAAGTTTATTTACTTATGTTTCATACTTATTATATATTAGACTATGAACTATGTTGGGGTTTCATGAAATTGTGATCGTTTGAGCATGTTTTGAGCTATGAAACTAAGATCTATTGTGGGACTTGATGAATGGTTTTGATGTATATTTCTTGAGGGTGTTACCAAGTATTAATGGAAGGTTTTACATTGAATTTTCTTTCATGATTTCACTACTAAATTGCATGGTTTTACATTAGCATTATGCACCCACCGAGTGTTTGATGAAATATCCGATTGTAGTTTCATAAGGTATTTAAGGTCCAATGCATGTCTTATGAGTTTAATGGTTTATGATGATGAAAGGAATCTATGTATATCATACTTTCTTTGTAGTGTTAGGAATTAGCCATGCCTTACTGAGGGGGTTATGATCTCGGATAACAATTTCAAGGGATTTATACCTTGATAACCAGGTTGAGGGGTTGGTACCTCAATCACCGTGGGTGTTAGGGTGGTAAGATCCACCAACCAATCAAGAGGTTTGTACCTTGATAACTAGGTTGAGGGGTTGGTACCTAAATCACAATGGGTGGTAGGGTATGACGATCCACCAACCAATTGAGGGGTTGGTACCTCAATAGACTATGAATTATATAATGATTCTCTCTTCTAGTACATGTATTATGTTCTATGTAAGCATGACTTACATCAAGCATCTTCCATGCATGTCATGTTGTTATAAGCTACTCCTTGCCTATACTTATGCTTTTCGATTATGCCTCTTACCTCTTGTTGCATTGCATCCTATATACTTAGTACATTCAAATGTACTAACGCAAATTCTATGCCTACGACGTCACCATGCAGGAACCAGAGCCCCACTTGAGCATCTTCCTCCACGTGGCTAGTACGATTTCTCCCAAGCTAGTCGGTGAGTCCTCTATTCTAGGGACAATGTCTAAGATCTCTTGCTATGTACTAATTCTATCTTTCTATCATCTATGTATTGACTACGAGCGTGAGCCCGGTTTCTTGTCTTGGCCCCCTGCTCTTATCTAAGTTTTAGAGGTATTGTTGAACATGGTATATATTGAGCCTTGACTCTCTTGTTTTGATGTTTATGTTATGAAAGTTTCCCTTTAGGCCCTTTACCCTTATTTCTAATCTAATTATGTTGTTATATTGCTTCCATGATCAATGATGTATAATGATATATTAAGAGGCTTGTTTAGGGTCCATTTGGGTCCCCATTTGGATGGGCACTATGATTTTGTGGTTATTTCCTTAGTTTTGACTAATGCACCATCTATCTTCATGGATCTTATGAATAGGGTCTTTAAACTATACCTTGATTTGTTTGTGGTGGTCTTCATTGGCGATATTTGATCTATTCCCATAGTGAAGAGGAGCATGTGAGTCATTTGAACGTGGTGCTACAAAAGTTGAAAGGAGAGAAGTTGTATGCTAAGTATGAGAAATGTGAATTTTGGTTGCAAGCGGTTACTTTTCTATGCCATGTGGTACCGGGGGATGGTATTAAGGTGTATTCGAAAAAGACAGAAGTGATTAGAAATTGGCTTAGACTTTTGAGCCCATCGTATATTAGAAGTTTCTTGGGCTTAGTGGGTTACAACTAGAGATTTGTGAATGGGTTCTCCTCTATTGCTTCTCCTATGACTAAGTTAACTCAAAAAAAGGCTAAATTTGTGTGGACCGGTTAGTGTGAGGGTTAGAAGGGTTTGTTGTGTATTGTGATGCCTCAAGGATTGGTTGGGGTGTGTTTTGATGCAAAATGTTGAGGTGCTAGCTTATCCCTGTAGACAATTTAAGGTGCATGAAAAGAATTACCCTACCCATGATCTTGAATTGTCCGCCATGGTATTTTCTTTGAAAATTTGGAGTCATTACTTGTATGGGGTTCATGTTGATGTGTTTATCGATCACAAGAGTCTCTAATATGTGTTCACTCAAAAAGACCTCAACTTGATACAAAAAAAAGGTGGTTAGAGCTCCATAAGAATTATGATATGAGTGTGCATTATCATCCTAGTAAGGCTAATGTTGTGGCCGATACTTTGTATAGGGTGTCTATAGGTAGCATAACACATGTTGGTGATGGTGGCAAGGAGGCGGCTAGAGAGGTCCATCGGTTGGCTAGATTGAGGGTTAGGTTGGAAGAGGTTCACAATGGTGGTGTAGGGGTTGTTGATGGCTCTAAGTCCTCATTGGCTGAGGAGGTGAAGGAAAAGAAAGACCTTGACCCTGTCTTGCTAGAGTTGAAGACCTTGGTGAGATATGGTAAGGTGGAGGTTTTCTCTCAAGGGGGAGATTGTGCCCTTAGGTACCAAGGTAGGTTGTTTCTTCCTAGTGTTGATGGCTTGAGAGAGAATATTCTTGATGAGGCTCATAATTCTTCCTATTCTATTCACTCGGGTTCTACTAAGATGTATAGATATTTGAGAGAAGTGTTTTGGTGGAGTGGTATGAAGAAAGACATTGTGAAATTTGTATCCTATTGTCACAATTGCCAATAAGTGAAAGCCGAATATCAAAGGCTAGGTGGGATAGCCCAAAATATAGATATTCCTATCTTAGAAGTGGGAGGAAATCAACATAGATTTTGTAGTTGGGTTTCCAAGACTAGAAAGCATTTTGATTCAATTTGGGTTGTGGTTGATAGAATGACAAAGTCGGCTCACTTCCTACCGGTTAAGACTGCTTATGGTGCCGAAGATTATGCCAAATTGTATATTCATGAGTTGGTTAGATTGCGTAGGGTGCCTTTGTCTATCTTTTTGGATCATGGTGTTTAATTCACTTCTCACTTTTGGAGGTCCTTTCAAAGATGTCTTGGTAGAGAGGTCAAGCTTGGTACGACTTTTCACCCTCAAACAGATGGTCAAGCCGAAAGAATTATCCAAACTATTAAGAATATGCTTAGAGCTTGGGTCTTAGAGTTTAAGGGTAGTTGGGATGAACATCTTCCACTAATTGAGTTTGCTTACAATAATAGTTAAGATTCAAGCATTGATATGGCTGCTTTCAAGGCTCTTTATGGTAGCCATTGTAGGTCCTCGGTTAGATGCTTTGAGGTGGGAGAGATGGCCTTGTTAGGTCTAGATTTGGTTATAGAGGCCATGAAGAAGGCGAGGTTGATTACGAAGAGATTCAAAACAGCCCAAATTCGACAAAACTCCTATTCTAATGTGAGGAGGAGGGATCTTGAATTCAAAGTTGGTGATTGGGTCTATTTGAAGGTCTCACCCATGAAGGGTGTGATCCAGTTTGGCAAAAAAGGTAAGTTGAGTCTAACATTCGTGGGTCCTTATAGGTTGTTGAGGAGGATTGTTAAGGTGGCCTATGAGGTGGAGTGCCCAATGACATGAATGTGGTTCATTCGGCCTTTTATGTGTCGATGTTGAGGAAGTGTGTGGGTGACCCATGTGCTATTGTGCCTCTAGATGTTATGGGTGTTGTTGAAGACAATTTGACATATGAAGAGGTTCCAATACAAATTTTGGATAGGCAAATAAAAAGGTTGAGGAACAAGGATGTAGCTTCCATTAAGGTCCTTTGGAGGAATCAATAAGTTGAAAGTGTCACATGGGAAGCCGAGGCGGACATGCAAAAATGATATCCCTCTCTCTTCCACTCTACACAAGTCTAAGGTACTAATCTAAGTCCCCTATATGATTTTAAGTCTTAAGTTTCGACCCTTATATCATTTACGTGCATTCATGTTTATGTTGACAATTTTATGGTGATTTTGATGTTTATGTTGAGACTTTTTGAAAATAATGTTAAAGTGCATTTTTTGCATCCATGTTGGGCCAAAATCTTCATGATTACATCTCTTATGCATGTTTCTTTGACATTCAAGGATGAATGTTCCCAAGGAGGAGATATTGTTACATCCCGTAACTCCATGCTCTTATGTACCCATGTTTCAAGCCTCATTTGTTTAGGTGGGGAGTGTACTAGGGTCGTGGGAGACTTCTAGAACTTTGACGAGTTCAAAAGTTCCCTATAAATTGTTGAGTTTTGCGTGTTAGTTTGGGAATGGGTCAATTTTAAATGAGCATAACTTTTAGCCCACAAAGAACTGGACAACCCACGACATACCAAATGAAAGCTCTTTGAGTTAGCTTTCCAACAAACTTGTTTCACCTTATTTCGAGTTCGGATGAAGGAGTTATGCCCGTTTCTGTAGAACCCTCTTATGTAGTGATGTCACACGGGCAGCCACACGAGCCGTGTCGCATCTCATGAGTCGTGTGACTAGCCTGGGGTGTAAAGTGGCCACTTTTTGGCCAAGGCATGTGCCACGATAGACCACACGAGCCATGTAGCATGGCATGGTCTGTGAGGCCCTTCTGAGGCTTTCGGAGTGAAAATATTTCTAATGTAAAATTACCGTCTTGTAACTTTCATAAAATTTTCTAAGTATGGTTTGACGGACCAGTAAATGGACCGTGTGACTTCACACGATCCGTGAACTAGTCCATGAGGTTACACTTAGGCAAAACTTCCAAGTGTTAGCCAAGTTTCTAATTTCCAGTAATTGCCCAAGTGTTGGTTCATGGGTACTTCACACAAACCGTGGAATGCCATATGACCCGTGTAACCTCAAGTGATGTGACACTTTATCAATTTTCTCTCCATTTCATTAATGGCATTTTCATACATTTAATTTATTCTAATGACTTTTTGGGGATTCCTATGCTATCTTAACGCTTCCTAAAGACTAAAACCCATTCCTAACCATCAAATTCACTCCTCTCTATTTGAAGACACTCTCAAATTCTCTCAAGAGCCTCTACCAAAACCCTAATACAAATGCAAGTAAACTCTAGAAAAAGTTTTGGATTTCAAGACCCTATTCCAAGCTTCAAGCCCTTCTCAACCCAATTTCAAGAAATTCAAGATCTAAGGTATGTGGGTTTCAACCATTGGGGGTTCTTTTCACCCATGGTGCCTAAGCTTCCTTTTTACATAAATTTCATGTTTCTAAGTTGATTTACCTGTGGATATTACTTATTATTAAAGTTTATTATAACCCTATTGGGATTTCATAAAATGTGATTGTTTAAGCATGTTTTGAGTTATGAATCCAAGATCCATTATGTGATTGGAGGAAGAGTTTTGATGTAACTTGCATGAGGGTATTACAAAGTGTTGGTGGGTTGATTTACATTGATTTTTATCACATGATTTCACTCTTGAATTGCATGATTTTATACTAGCATTACACACCTGCCAAGTATTTGACAAAATGTTCGGTTTTGGATTCTTGAGCTATTGATGATCTATTGCATGACCCATGGTTTGAATGACCTTATGATGATGAAAGGAAGGTATATATGTGTTGGTTTCATGAAAAGTACCTTTAGTGTTGCAAGATACCCATCAACAAATTGAGGAGTTGATACCTCAATAACCATGGATGGGAGAGTATGACAACCATCAACCAATTAAGGGGTTGATACCTCAATCACCATAGATCGGAGGTTCTGACAACCATCAACCAATTGAGGGGTTGATACCTCAATTACCATGGATGGGGGGAGGGGTGACAACCATCAACCATTGAGGGGTTGATTCCTCAATCGCCTTTCCAAGGGGGTGGTAGGCCCTGGATTCTTTAATGATGGTCTCTTACTACACATACAATATATTCTATATAATCATGTTTACCTCAAGTATCATTCATGCATGCCATATTGCTATATGCTCATCCATTTTCTAATTATGCATTTCGATTATGTTACCTATCTATTGTTGCATTATATCCTATATACTTAGTACATTCAAATGTACTAATGCAAACTCTATTCCAACATGATATTGTCATGTAGGAACCAGAGTTCCGTTGATCAATCTCCTCCTCCATGTTACCAAGAATATCTTCAAAGCAAATTTTGGTGAGTCCACCACTCCGAGGATGTTGTCTTTGATCTTGCATTACTAAAAGACTTTCTTTTCTTTGATGTATTTTTTGACTATGAGGGTGAGCCCGAAAAGTTGTCTTGGCCACAGCTAAACTCTAAGTCTAGAGGTATTGTTGTTAGACAAGTTATGTAATGACGCTTTGAAGTTTGACTCTCTCGACTCTTGTATGCTTTTTTAAGCTATGAAAGATTCCCTTAGCCCCTTTATCCTTATTTTATGTTCTCTTGTGGTTTTTTACTTACTTCTGGGACCAAGGATGTGTAATGATATGCTAAGAGGCTAGTTTGGATTCCCTTCGGATTCTTCATTCACCATGTCACGTCTATGCCCTAGGTCTGGATCGTGACATTTGACGACGGTCACTTAGATGGTAAGGTAGTTCATACATGGATATTATTATTATGAGTCATTGACCACGAGTTAGGTGACAAGGTAGTTGATATATTGAGATTGTATACAACAAGCTGTGCAACAATCTTGATTTCACCTTGCATTGCATTGCATACCATATCATTACATTACTTGTGGTAGTTTTGGATTGGCTTCATCAAGATTATATGTTTACTTTATTCGTGTCATTCTATATAAATTGGCGGCACCGATGCCGGATTGGTTTTTCTGTTGCAAATGGAAGTGTTCCTAAAATTATTTAATAAGTATTCAATTTCTTATTCCCAGTCAGTTTAATCTACTTGGTATATTATATGTGTATTCATCCCTACTTCTTTCTCTCCTATAGATTCTCGTCAGGATTACCCACATGGTAGTTGATTTGCTCGTGCAGTTAGTTCATACTAGATCTAGTGGTGAGACTCAAGGGTTTCGAGTTTCCATTAGATTCTATCCTAGTTGTATGGTCTTTAATTCTGTTCGAAGACTGTAATTTACTTATTTTACTCGTCTATATAGATGCTCTTTACACTCGTGACAAAGGTTCTGGGATATGATTTTATCTATTGAGTTTTTCTGTATTAAATTTATTTTATCTTCGCGTTTGAAAATTTATTAGTTCCATAATCGTGATTTCATTTTTGAGTCGTGACAAGAAATTGATCCAAACAATCATGGATCTGATAGGCATGTTTTCTCTCTTTTATTATCCAAATTTCACCAATATGTCAATTTAGGAAAAAGATTAATTAGTAATATTATATTTATATCTCCCATGCTTCAATCATATTAGTTTACATATTATATAATATAGTATTTTTCAAACTGTTGTACATATTTTTAGTATACGATATATATATATATATAAATACTATTCAGAAAAGACATGAACTTGTTTGATACAGAAGAAATGTATGTTTTTAAATTTTTTCATGTTAGGTTGGTCGAAATATTTTACAAAATATTTTCTCTAGAAAAACAAGTTCTTCGAAAATTTAAAAGAAAATTAAATAATTGCACCTATCACTATCAAAGATCTCTTAAAACAATAGCAATGCCAAAATATATAAAATTCATCTCATCTTGTTAATATTTTTCAGGGTTTTTCGAAGCAATTTGGAGCCGATTTTCACCGGATCACAAATTTCAGATGACATAAGATTCTTTTATGGAAAAACTTTTCCTCTGACCTACTACTTAGTAAGAGAAAATATCTCAAAATATATTCCATGGAAAAACCTCTTTTTTAGATGTTATTTATTTCTTTGGTTTATCCGAGTTAGTAACTATTACACTATAATTGAAGTATTAACATTGTTTTTCTTCAATGTATCTCTACATAGGAATTGCTAGTGATTATGCTAATTCCTCCCATCATAGATATATGATGTTGAATAACATTCAGGGGAAATCAGATTTCTCTCAAGTTGCTGAAATCAGGAAGCAAAATGGTCACAAATGAAGGAGCATTCTTTGGAAGGTCAAATATGGTTAATTATTCAAATAATAACTTCCAACATTCTCCTGTTTATACTCATCAGATTACTTATGCAGATCTGTTGTAGTCTTCTTGTCTTCAAGGTTGGAACGCACAAGACAATCATTTCAATACCCCAACCAGCTGGTACGAGTCCTTTTCACTAACTCGAGAGAGGTATCCATGAGTGTATTTATGTTGAAATGCGAAGATGACTAATATTCCTTATAAATATGCAAATAAGGCTAAAAATATCTCTACAATGTATCTTGTAATTTTTTGCATTCAGGAAATATCAGTTTTAGAACAATATTCTATTTCCTTGATAGTTGATATTGGTATATAATCTACAACAAGTTGTTAGCTATATATTTTATTGTGTCTCTTGTTTGTTTAGATATGACTTCTCTCTGCTCCTTGTATCATTTGATACATCTCTTCTAGTTATTAACTATTATCATTTGTCAAGATTGAAGATATATTGAATTAAAGAAATCTAAAAAGTGCATTGCATTATGAAAATGATTGTTAAGTCATGCAGTATATGTATGGAACAAATAATATGGAGTTACTAAAAAGGTCGCTTCTCCGCAACAGCTTCTATAAGTAATAATCCTTTGATGTTTCATCAATTTTCCTTAGAGGTATTTACCATTAAGTAAGTTTAATATAATATTCAAATTTTTTTCTAAATCTTTATAAATTTGTATTTTAATAGAATATTTAGATTTTTGTATTATCACTTATTCTAGAAAAGAGAAATTACTCCACATAATTTTAAAATACGAAGAGGTGTAGGTTGGAGTTTTATGATATCATGTCAAGTACTATTAATTGATTATTACTTGGTTTTTCAGTTTTAATTTATAATATCTACCAAAAAATACACTTAGAAATCATTAGTTATTCGAGAAAAAAAGTTAATCGACATAATGTTGATATATGGGGAGGTGCCAGTTGAAGTTTTGTCATATCCGTCAAGTCCTACTAAGTTATTATTAATTATGTTTTTTTAATATTAATATATAATATCTACAAAACATTCATTTAGAAATCATCATTTATTCGAGAAAAGAAGTTACTCGGCATAATTTTGAAACACAGGAATGTCGATTGGAGTTATGTCATATCTAGTAAAGTCTAAGTTATTATTAGTTATTTTTTCTATTATGATGTATACTGTCTATATAAATAGCAGTCATCCTATCTAGATATATGTCACGGCCCAAATTTGAATATGTTGATAATTTCCTTTAATTCGCCGAGGCAAGTCAATCTAAATAGGAAATAACAAAATTAATGTGGAGGTAAAATGAAAATAAACATGAAAGGACAAGCATTTAAGAAGGATACCCAGATCTAAAACCTACCCAAGACTGGTGTCACATGTGTAAGAATCTACAAAAATAGAATTCAAAGAAAATTATACAAGTCTCAATGTCTTTAATTCTCAAATATAACAAAAACAGTAAGCAAACATAAGTTTAAAGAGTCCGCTGAAAAGGACTAGCTACTAACTTTCTGACTGTCTCAGAGATCATACCAAAGTAGAAAGGGAAAGACCAGAAGATACCGGTCTCAATACCTACACGAGTGTATAAGTAAAGGTGAGTATAAAGGCCATCTCTCGTGTCCCAAAAGTTAGACATTGATTGATTGTGGATCCAGATTGGTTTGATCATTTCTACTTTGGCAAGTATTGAATGAATGTGGCAATGACTGTGCAAACACTATACACCCACTCATATGTTATAGTTCTCGGTTAGAGTAACTTGTGCATAAATGATTTGACCGAGTTGCATGCTAGAGTTCCTTTTAGGAGCATTATGTGCATTCCTTGATTTAGTTGGTTGGATAGGTTATTGAGTTGAATTGTTGACTGGTTAAGCTTATTAAGATTATCAGTGTTGAGCCTTACTTATTTCAATAGTCATTTTACATACTAGTACAGTCAAGGTACTGTATCTATTTGGGCCTGCATCGTTTCGTGATGTATATATAGGTGATAGAGGTACCTAACACGCACATCGTGGAGGATCAATCTTCACATTCCAGACTTGGTAGCTCTCCTTGCTATTTGGAGGAGCCTTCTTTGTTTTTATCTTGAGTAGTAGTATTATTTCCTTTGACGTAGACCGGGACTTGTGTTGGCACCTTCTAGACTCAAATTAGAGGTTTCATAGATGTTGATTAGTGATTAGTTGATTATTATTTACTTTTCAACTTTTGTTCATTGGAAACTATTATTGATCTAGAGATTCATTTACTTGTTTAATCTTTAGCCTTTACTTGAGTATATACTTTAAATGTTGATTACTTAATTATATCCTCAACTAATTTATTCCACATGTACCTACTAGGCTGATACCTTTGTATCAACACATCCTTATATTTGGTTGATCAAATATTGAATACATGTTATATGTTCATGATACAAGTCCTTGAATGTCTATCCATGGGCATGTAATTAAAGGAATGTTTTTGGTGAGGGAATTAAATTTTGCATCCTTATATGATTTTGAAAAAGCCTCATTAAATCAGACCTATATATAGTTATTTAAAATATATAATAATTGTAGGATCTAAATCAATAGTTAACACGGAGGGAAAACTACTCTTGGACTAAAATAGAAT
Source organism: Solanum clarkiae (assembly GCA_011800125.2). Classification (NCBI taxonomy): domain Eukaryota; kingdom Viridiplantae; phylum Streptophyta; class Magnoliopsida; order Solanales; family Solanaceae; genus Solanum; species Solanum clarkiae. The sequence goes on from JAABOM020129129.1 coordinate 79,480, forward strand.
TGCGAATTCTCAAGGAATCCAACATTGAAAAGAGAAACTAAAAATATCATAAAAGTACTTACAAAACGGTATAATTAATATGAGGAAGAAATGGTTCGGTAGAAAATGGGGTGAGGAATGTCAGCAGAAGAGTTCTAAAAGGGAGAGTTATGGAACTTCTTTACCATGACTACCGTAGACCAAACAATTGTTCAAAAAACATTTATATTGAATAAAATTGCAACAACCCGTAACTCTATCCACACATTTATCTATGTTTCAAGCCTCATTCTTATATGTGGGAAGTTTATTAGGGTCATAAGAGAATTCTAGTACTCGGTAGAGTTCAAAACCTTCCTATAAATTGAGTTTCTAGTATTAAAATTATAAAAGGGTCAAGTTTAGATGATCATAACTCTTAGCACAGAGAGAATTAGATGTTCTATGACCTACCAAATGAAAGTAGCTTTCCAACGTAACAGTTTCACCTCATTAGGAGTTCAGAATCAAAAGTTATGTCCCTTTTACTGAAGACTGTCAGAGCAGAGTGGTATTACGAAACCTGTTTACAAGCAGTATAAAGTATGGCCCATTTGTTGATTTGTAGAAAAAAGTCCTAAAACTTCAATTTTGGGTTCCAAACTTTACGAACCCATCTAAGGATCATAGAACCTTCTAGGGCTATAGAATAGGGCACGTAAAAGTGAACCAAAGAACTTGAAATTGGGCCAGAACTTTATGAGGGGGTCCTTATGGGCCATGGAACTTTGTATGGGCGATAAATGGCCCTGTAGACGAATTTTGGCAGCTTTTAATAAAGATTATTTTGGTCTTTTTCCACCCTTTCAAAGCCCAGGATTGATGTTTTTACACTTAGATAAAGCCCTAAACATGTCAGTTTAACATTTTTATGCTAAAACACTCTCTCAAAACGAAGAAGTAATGTTTTAAGAGAGAAAATGGCTAGGGTTCGAAGACAATTTTAAGAATTTGGCCAATCCCTTTCAAGGTTTAAAACTTCTAGATATGTAAGGCTAACCAAATTCTATTCTTCCATGTGCCCCATAACCTGGATTGATGGAGTTGTGAGTAAATTGAGTCTCACTTGAATGGTTCTTAAAGGTTTTTCTTAAATTCTAATGTATTTTTATATAATCCTATATGAATTACCTTTTTTATTAATTAAATGCTTGAATTAGATTATTTTGCCATACTACATGAACCCTAGCATGATTTCTTATTATTTACACATGTTTTACATACATGAGCATGTATGAGCATAATTTGAGCCTAAAGAGTTTATAGAATCCCTAATGCTTTAATTCTACATTTGTTCTCCTAAATGCTATGAGTTAGAACGATACATGATTGACTCCTTATGAATCAAGAACTGATCCTTCAAATAATGTAACCAAAGGGTTGATAGTTGATGTGATGAGTTGAATTGATAAATGTCTAATGAGACTAGATAAATAAGTTAACCATAGGGTTGATGTCTTATGAGCATATTGAGTCTTGGGAGGATTGTTGAGGACCAAATTGAGTAAGAGCTAGTCCAACTCAAACTCCATAACTATGTAGCCGGCATAGGAGAGGATTGAACCATAAAACTGGATGTTTCCTATTGTGTCAAAATGAGGACTTAATGTTACTGATTTTTGGATCCATTGATGGGTTGTCCTATAATTAGGCAAGGAATTGGATGGATGTGGCAACGACATTGCTTTGTTGTATCATCACCGGCTCATAGATGATGATTATTGGTTAGAGAAACTCAAAATTAGGCCTTGATAGTACTCTGAGTGGATGAACATAGATGATGGATAAATAGTTATTATCTAAATTGCATTCTTAGTTTAGATTCTTGAGATGATGATTAAGTTTCCTACTTCTTGAGTTGATGTTATTCTTTCTTTATATATTTCTTTCTGCCATTTTACATACTCGTACATTCCACGGATTGACTTTTATTTGGACCTGCATCTTTTCATGACGCAGAGACAGATACTAGTGGTCATCAACAGGCCCCCCTTTCGGGACCTAATTGCTTTGAACTGATTGATAAGCCCTTCTCTACATTCGAAGACATTATGTCTCTTTTCTAGCTTTGAATTTAGACTTATTCATTTCTATTTTTAAGGTAGTCATGGGTCTGTCATTGACACTACTTAGTTAGATGTACAAAGGCTTCATAGACTAGACTGTTGAGTTGAGATTGGATGTTACGTTGGCTAGTTTTCTTTCATACTAGTGTTGCCTAGCTTATGGATGAAATGTTTGGCCTTGGTTTTATTTTAATCAATTGTTATTTCCTTTCTTTATGCATTTTTATACACCGATATCTTCTGTTATTAGAATGTAATTGAATCAATGTGATGAGGCCGAGTGATTCGCTTGTGGGCTAGCAATAGTCTCTGAGTGCTGGCCACGTCAAGGGTACTCTCCCGGGGCATAAGAAACTTAGTAACAGAGCACAAAGTTCAAGTGTACTAGGGAGTCTATGAAGTCGTGTCTAGTAGTGTCTTTTTTATGGAAATGTTATGCACCACACTTTATAAACAGGAGGCTATAGGACATTAGGAATTGTTACAGTTTCCTATCTTATGGGTTCATGCGATAGAGTTAAAAACTCTACAAAGCTCTTTCTAACTCATGCATTACGCGCTTGAAGATCATGCATCCTAGGTGTACCGTGACCCAAAGAAATGCTTCAACTACCAATACTGGGAATCCCACTTCTGAGGATCCTCCTTAGATAGAGACAAGGGCTAGAGGTCGACCGACTAGAGCCGCTAGGACTCCTCAGCCACTTATTACCTCATCTGGTCCTACCACAGAGGTTGATTTCAGAGGAGCTATCACTAGGCTCACCCAACTGATAGTTGCTCAGAGTAGGAACTAGAGTTCACAAACTCCTAGCTCTAACTCTCAAGAGCCAACAACTGCCACCAGCCTGAGAGATTTTTTAAGGATGAACCCACTAGTTTTCACTTACTCAAAGGTTGAGGAAGACCCTCAGAACTTTATTGATGAGATGTGGAAACTGTTAAAAGCTATGCATGTGATTGAGACAAAGGGAGTTGAACTTGCTTCCTATAAACTCAAGGATGTGGAAAATCTCTAGTACAATCAATGCGAATAAAGCCGATGTGAGGATGTTGACCTGGCCATTTGGGATGACTTGAAAGTGCCTTTCTTGATCACTTCTTTCCATAAGAGTTGAGGGAAGGAAGGTGGAGATGTTTGTCAACTTGAAGCAGGAGTGGATGAATATCAAAGAATATAGTCTTAAGTTCATACAACTATCCAGGTATTCTCCAGAAATGGTTCCTAACATGAGATCTAGAAATAGAAATTTCTGATTCGACTTAGACAAACATGTGAAAGAGGAGTGCAAAGCGACATTGTTGATTACAGACGTGGACATCTCTAGGCTTATGGTATATGCACAACAACTTAAGAAGGACAATAAAAGGGATAGGGAGGAGAACTTGAATAAAAAGACTAAGTCAACAGGTCATGAGCCTAGCCAGCATAAATAGGGTAAAGGGGACAAGTCCTATTTTCAGAAAAGGTCTTCAAATGATATGTCATCCTCGGCAAGTGTATCAGCTACGAGTAACAGGTATGATCAAAAGTCTCAAGGGTATCAGAATTTCAGAGCTTGGGGTTCTTAAACCAAAGCTAGTGTCACTCAAGGTTCTAAGTGAAAACCACCATGTGGCAAGTATGGTAAACTCTATCTAGGTGAGTATCCTGAGAGTACAAATACTTTCTATAGGTATGGACATACTGGTCACTTCCAGAGTGAGTGCCCAATAAGGAGAGAGGGTGATGGAGGTAATGAAGCTTAGTCTTCAGCAGCACCATAGAGTGGCACCACTGCTAATATTGGCGGGGTTACAAACCATCTGTATGTGATGGGAAATCAATAGGATGATGAAGTTGAACTAGATGCTGTCACAGGTATGCTTTGAGTCTTTTCATATGATGTGTATTCCTTTCTTGACTCAGGTGCCACTTTATCATTTTTAACTCCATATGTCATTAGTAAGTTTGGATCTTTCCTGAATGTCTTCTTGAGCCCTTCAGTGTTTCTACTTCTACTAGAGAATCCAATTTAGCTGAAAGGATATATAGAGATTGCACAATGTCTATCTATCATATAGATACTTTAGCAGACTTAGTTGAGTTAGGAATGGTTGACTTTTATGTGATTCTTGGCATGGATTGGCTACATGCCTGTTATGCCTCTATTGATTGTAGAACCTGAATTGTCAAATTCTAAAAATGAGCCTTTCATAGAGTGGAAGGGTGATTCTATTGCGCCTAAGGGTAAGTTTATTTCCTACCTTAGGGCCAGAAAATTCATTTCTAAAGGATGTATCTATCACCTTGTGTAAGTTAATGCTGATGATGTAGAGTCTCTAACTTTGGAGTTAGTTTTACTTGTCACTGAGTTTTCTGGTATCTTCCCTAATGATTTTCCTAGAGTCCTCCTGATAGGGAGATTGACTTTAGGATCGATGTTCTCCCCTATACCCAGCCTATCTCTATTCCACTATATAGAATGGCTCCCGCAAAGTTGAAAGAACTCAAGAGCAGTTGAAAGATCTCTTAGATAAGGATTTCTTAGGCAGAATGTTCACCATAGGGTACTCCGGTCCTTTTCTTGTGAAAGAAAGATGGTTCCCTCATTATGTGCATAGATTAGCGCTAGTTGAACAATGTGACCATTAAGAAGAAATATCCCTTTTCGAGGATTGATGATTTAATCAATCAGTTTTAGGGTGCCACTATTTTCTCCAAGATAGACCTTAGATTAGGCTATCACTAGTTGAAAGTGAGAGAAAGTGACATTCCAAACACGGTTTTTCGAACCCGATATGGTCACTTTGAGTTTCTATTAATGTCCTTCTGATTAACAAATGCTACTGCCACTTTCGTGAACTTGATGAACAGAGTACTCATACATTACCTTGATATATTCATGGTTCTGTTCATTGATGATATTTTGGTGAACTCCAGAATGGGGAAGAACATGTTGTCCACCTCCTAATTATTCTTCTGATCCTCAGAGATAAGGGGTTGCATGCCAAATTTTCAAAGTCTGAGTTCTGGCTCAAATCAGTGTAATTTTTGGGCCATGTTCTCTAGGTTGATGGTATTCTCATGGATATGAAGAAGTTTAAGGTAATTAAGAGCTGGCGTAGACCCACCTTTCTAACTGACATGAGTTTTCTGGCTTTGGTTGGTTACTATCATATAATTGTAGAGGGATTCTCTTCTTTATCCTCACCATTGACTAACTTGATTCAAAAGAAAGCTAAGTTTCAATGGTTCAATAAGTGTGAGAAGAGTTTTCAGAGTTGAAAACCAAATTAATGACTACACCAGTGTTAAATCTACCTGAAAGGACTAATGATTTTACGATCTATTATGACACTTCTAGAGTGGAATTGGGATTTGTTCTGATGCAGAGTGGTAAGGTCATACCCTGTGCTTTCAGGCAACTTAAAAATCATGAGATGAACTATCCGAATCATCACTTAGAACTGTCTGCAGTGGTGTTTGCACTCAAGATTTTGTGCCACTACTTATATGGGGTGCATGTTGATGTGTTCAAAGACCATAAGAGCCTGCAATATGTATTCACCAGGAAAGAGCTTAACTTGAGGCAGAGGAGATGCCTTAAGTTGCTCAAAGATTATGACATGAGCTTCCTCTACAATCTAGGTAAAGCAAATGTGGTTGCTGATACTCTTTGCAGGTAGTCCATGGGAAGCATTGCTCATGTGGAAGAACAAAGGAAAGAGTTAGCCAAAGAGGTGCACAGACTAGCACGATTAGGAGTTCAACTAGATGAATCTAGTGAAGGGGGAATACTTGTGCATGATGGTTCTATATCATCCCTAGTAGTAGACATAAAGGAGAAGCAAGATCAAAATACCATCTTACTCCAATAAAAGGAAGATTTTACGCGAGAAAAAAATGATGGCATTCGTCAAAGGGGGAGATGGGGTATTGAGATACCAAAGTAGATTGTGCGTTCAGATGTTGATGGTATTCGAGGGAGAATCATGTTAAAAGCCCATAACTCTAGATATTCCATCCATCCAAGGTCTATAAAGATGTACCATGACTTGATAGAAGTGTACTGGTGGAGTGGAATAAATAAACACATTGCTGAGTTCGTCTAAGTGCCCGAATTGCCAGTAAGTTAAAGTTGAGCACCAACGGCCACGTGGAGTAGCTCATAATTTTGATATTCTAGAGTGGAAATAGGAGATGATTAACGTGGAATTTGTCATAGGCTTATTGAGGTCCTGCAGACAACATGATTCAATTTGGGTGATAATTGATTGGATGATAAAATCCGCACACTTCTTAGTTCGTAAAGATGACAGACACTACATAGGATTTTGTCCAGTTATACATAAGGGAGATTGTTGGATTGCATAGAGTTCCATTGTCTATCATATCACATAGAGAGGCTCAGGTCACTACCCAATTTTTGAAGTCCGTTCAGAAAGGCCTGGGTTTAAAGGTGAACCTTTGTACTGCTTTTCACCCTCAGACTGATGGTCAAACCGAGCAGACAATACAGACTTTGGAGGATATATATGTTGAGGGCTTATGTCATAGAGTTCTTTTGTCTATCATATCAGATAAAGGGGCTCAGTTCACTGCCCAATTCTGGAAGTCCTTTTAGAATGGCTTGGGTTCAAAGGTGAACCTTAGTACTTCTTTCCACGCTTAGACTGATGGTCAGGTTTAACGGAAAATACAAACTTTAGAGGATATATATCTTGAGGGCTTCTATCATTAACTTCAAAGGTAATTGGGAAGACCACTTCGCTCTGATTGAAGTTGCCTATAATAATAGCTTTCATATAAGTATCCACCTGGCTCCTTTTGAGGCTCTCTACGGAAGGATATATAGATCGCCAATTGGATGGTTTGAGGTAAGTGAAGCAGGATTAATTGGGCGAGACCGAGTTCTCCTAGCTGTGGAGAAGGTAAAGATCATCCAAAAGCGATTGAGAACTTCCAGAGTCACCAGAAGTCCTATACTACTGTTAGGAGAAGGGACCTAGAGTTCAAAGTGAATGATTGGTTATACTTGAAAGTGTCACCCATGAAGGGTGTAATGAGATTCGAAAAGAAAGGAAAGTTGAGTCCTTGATACATCCCTACCGAATCGTGAAAAAAGTGGGAAACGTAGCTTATGAGTTAAATCTACCACCAGAGCTAGTAGCCATTCATCCGGTCATTCACATTTCTATGCGTAAGAAGTGTTTGGGAGATCCATCTTTTGTTGTTCCTGTTGAAAGCGTTGAAGTGAAGGATAGTTTGAGTTATGAAGAGATCCCAATCCAAGTCCTTGATCGTCAAGTTCACAAGTTGAGAACAAAAGAGGTTGCTTCTGTAAAAGTATTATGGAGAATCAATCCATTGAAAAGGCTACATGGGAAGCTAAAAAGTATATGAAGGCTAGATACCCTCTAATGATTAAATTGATGTTAATAATTCATTTCTAATGTCTGAGTTACTTTTCCATTGTTGAGTTAAGTTCTTATCCTTGAGTTGATTTTCTTATTGAGTCTATGAGTATTTGACTATGCATGTCTTTAATTGTATTTGTGCCTGATGATGATGTAAGAAGTGGTCTTTCAATTCTAAATCCAAGTTGAGGTTGATTTCTGAAGTATTAGTAGTCGAGTATCCAAGTATTTGAGTTTATTCTTGATAGGTCTCTTAGTTGGTCATCATTCGAGGAAGAATGATCTCAAGGAGGAGATATTGTGATACCCCAGAACTCTATCATCACTTTTACCCATGTTTCAATCCTCATTCTTATATGTGGTAAGTGTATTAGGGTCATAAGAGGCCTCTAATACTTAGTCAAGTTCAAAACCTTCCTATAAATTGAGTTTCTAGTATTATATTATAGAAGAGTCAACTTTAGATGATCATAACTCTTAGCACACAGGGAATTATATGTCCTATGACCTTCTAAATGAAAACTCTTTGAATTTGCTTTCCGATGCAACTGGTTTTACCTTATTTGGAGTTCAGAGTCAACAATTATGGCTCTTTTACTAAAAACTTACAAAGCAGAGTGGTATTATGAAACCTATTTACGGGCCATAGAATGAGGTACGATCTATTTACTAATTCATGGAAAAAGTCTTTAAAATTGAATTTTTTGTTCCAAACTTTACAAACCCATCTATGGGTCGTAGAACCATCTATTGGCCGTACAATGGACTCGTAAAAGTGAACCAAAGACACCAAAATTGGGCCACAACTTTACGAAAGGGTCGCCACGAGCCGTGGAAATTTCTATGGGCCGTAAATTGGCCCGTAGATGACTTTTGACAACTTTTTAAGAAAGGTTATTTTGGTCTTTTTCGATCCTTTCAAAGCCTAGAATTGACGTTTTTACACCTAGATAAAGCCATAAACATGCCAATTTAATACTTTTACTCTAAAACACTCTCTCAAAATGTAGAAAAAAGGTTTCAAGAGAGAAAAGGGCTAGGGTTTGAAGAAAAACTTGAGAATTCTTCCAATCTCTTTCAAGGTTCAAAAATTTCGGGTATGTATGACTAACCAAAGCATGAATTCTATTCTTCCATGTGTCCCATAACTGGGATTGATGGAGTTGTGAGTAAATTGAGTCTCCCATGAATGGTTCTTGCAGGTATTTCTTAAATTCTCATGTATTTCTATATATGCTTGCATGAATTACCATTTTTATGAATTAATGCTTGAATTAGATTATTTTGCCATATTGCATGAACCCTAGCTTGATTTCTTATTATTTTCATATATTTTACTTACATGAGCATGCATGAGCACAATTTGAGCCTAAAGAGTCTGTGAAATCTCTAATTGCTTTAATTTTACATTTGTTCTCCTAAATGCTATGAGTTAGAATGAGGCATGATTGAGTCTTCATGAGTCAAGAACTGAACCTTAAAATGATGTTACCAAAGGGATGATAGTTGATGTGATGAGTTGAGTTGATAAATGTCCAATGAGACTAGATGAATAAGTTAACCTTAGGGTTGATGTCTTATGAGCGTTTTTAGTCTTGGGGAAGAGTTTTGAGCATCGAATTGAGTAAGAGTAAGGCGAACATTAACTCAATAACTACATAGCCGGGTAGAAGAGGATTGAACTATAAAACTGGATGTTTTCTTTTGTCCCAAAATGAGGACTTGATGTTACAAATTTTGAATCCATTGATGGGATGTCCTATACCTCCTACAAGGTATTGGATAGATGTGGCAACGACATCGCTTCGTTGAATCATCACCTGCTCATAGGTGATGGTTGTCGATTAGAGAAACTCCCAATTAGGCCTTGATATTACTCTGAGTGTATGATACATAGATGATGGATGAGTGGTCATTATCTAAATTGCATTCTTACTTTAGACCCTTGACATGATGATTGAGTTTCCTACTTCTTGAGTTGATATTTTCTGCCTTTATATGTTTCTTTCTACCATTTTGCATACTCGTACATTCCATGTACTAACATCCATTTGGGTCTTCATTCTTTCATAATGTAGATATAGGCACTAGCAGTCATCAATAGGAGCCTCATTGAGGACCTAATTGCTTTCAGCTGATTGGTAAGACCTCCCCTACTTTTGGAGACATTATTATTATTTTTGAGCTTTGAGTTTAGACTTATTCATTTCTATTTTTGAGTTAGCCATAAGTCTGTCATTAGCACCACCTAGTTAGATGCCTAGAGGCTTCAAGACTAGGTTGTTGAGTTGTGATTGAATGTTATGTTGGCTAGTTTTCTTTCATACTAGTCTTGCATAGTTTATGGATGAGATGTTTGGCCTTGGGACTTTATTTATCAATTGGCAGCTCCTTTCTTTACGTATTTTTATACAATGATGTCTTTCGCTTTTAGAATGTAATTGAATGAATATAACGAGACCGAGTAGTTCACACGGGGGCTAGTAATAGTCTCTGATTGCAGGCCATGCAAATGGTACTCTCCTCGGGCGTAACAAAAATAATTATGTGACTCATGACTTATAAGGCAAAAGAAGCATACCTTAGAAGTACCCTAAAATCTTGATCTGAGTAATAAATATCAATTTTATTTTTGAAAAATGCATGATTAGAGTTTTACTAGAGATTTTAAATTAGATTTTGAGAATCTACCTTTGAAAAGTTTTCAAGTTCTAGGAATATTGTTTTGAGAGATTTCACTTTAACTCAAAAAATTACAACTTTAAAACTCAAATTTTCAAATTTTATATTTAAAATCTTTAGCCAAATAAGAATACATATATACATACATAAACACATGCATATATGGCGATTGGATAACATTTTTATTGCTTTTCAAAAAAGAAAAAAATAAATAAAACAAGCACAAGAGAAAACCCACAAGCTGGAAAATTATTAACACAAATTGATTGTGCATTTCGATATGAATCATTTATTCTCATTGTAGTCTGTTTAAAACTTACTATGACTATATAAAAAAAAACACTTAGTGATTCATATCAATGTAGAAATAGATAGAAGATATTACCTAATGACGCATTCTCCCTCTTAGGATTATTGTATTGAGGACCATCTTCATGTTTGGACTCAACAATAGATGACATGTCAACACTTCTTTTCTCAGATGCTACTATTTTCCTAGCTCTATTTGAAGGTTTAGTAGTCTCCTCTTCAAAGCTACTACTGAGTTTCTCATAAAGAATCTGTCTCTCTTGAATAATGTTTTTATAATATTTCTTTGTGCACGGCTGAACATGAAGTGTCGATTTTTCAATGAGGGAAAATAGGAAAATGTCCCTTTGCTTCAGTTGGTGATTAAGTACAAACTGTGGCCAATCTTCTTAACATATAAAATAATTGAGATTTTCTCTCACTATCTTTACTTTCTACCATATTTCAGCCATGTCAATTTTCAATAAGCAAATCTTGGTCAACATTTTCTTATTTTCTATAATAAGACAAGATGACACTTGCTGACAAATCAAATTTAGCAAATAAACAATAAATTTAAAACTAGAATTGTCAATTTCTTTTCTTTACAAAATAATATCAAACACAAATTCTTCTTCAATTTAAACTTAAAACTTTTTAAATAATATTTAAAATATTTGACAAACTATCATTTAATTAGTATCTACTATGTCCAAATTTCCTGGAGTTTAGGAACCCCCAAAAAAAGGAAGAACAAAATTTTTTAACTTACCATTTTATTCATGAAGAATTCGGTAGATTGTAAAATCTTGCAAAATCCTGGAGACTTATTAGGTTCTATTAGCATCTTTAATTTGCTTTTGATTTTGCAACAAAAAAAGATAGAATCAAAGAAAAAATTTCTATTCTTTTTATTGTTTATAATTATTATTAGACTTGTATATTTAAGTATTACTTTATACATATATATAATAAGGGCTTTTATAAAAGACTTCATCAAGAAGTTTTGAAATAATCTAATGTAGGAATTAATATTTTGTGAATCCCCAGATAGTCAATTTAATCATAAAATATTCAAAAAAAAAAACCAAGTTATATATTAATATTATTATTTTTCAAATCCCAAGATAGTCAATTTGACTATGAAACATCCAAAAAATCTAGTAAAACATAAACATTATTATAAAAAATAATATCTTAGAACATGTTAACTGTGTGAAACATTTTTCAAAACTCTCCTATGTCATAACATTTTTACTTGCAAAGACACACATAACATGTTATGTCATAGAGAGAAAAACAAAAAGATATTAACCACTACATGTGATGTACCAAAAGCGAAAAACAAAAAGGCATCCACCAAAGCATGAACTCTAAAATTTTAAATATGAAATTACCAAAATACTCCTAACTAAAAAAACCTTACTTAAAGCAGTGTCATGCTACACATTCTTCGCAAGAGTTGCCACTAACACCCACCAAAGTTCCTCCCAACTGATGCAACTCCTTGTTTCTCCCTATTTAAAACTATCAAATATAGAACACATAAACGTCCTACTTCTACAGTAAACGAATGCAAAAATGTCCTACTTCTACAATAAATGAATAGGTCTACCTTGCTATATATGCTTAGCCAAGCGAGCACCCTTAATCATTCAATACTTCATCTGTAAGGACCTCGACATCGTACAATCTTGTCGGAGCTTGAAAAATTCATTTCGAACAAACTTTGGACCACGGTGACACTTTAAGGGAGACCTCATGGTCCATATGAGGTGACACGGCCCGTGTAGGGGTCTCATGAAGTGACCCTTGACCTTTGGGAGGTTGTTTGGCACTAGGCATGGAGTTTCAAGCTAAGACACGCCACATTTAGACCCCACACGGGCTGTGTGGCACTTCACGAACTATGTGGAAGGTTGTGTACTAGCCTTAAGCTTGGAATCCCACCATTTGTGACTAGGTGTAAGGACACGACCACTCTCATGGGCCATGTTAAGTCTCACAGGACGTGAGGCCCTACCAGTGGCTCCCTGAGTGAAATTTATTTTAAGTGTTAAATCACCATCTCGAAACTTCATTGTGGAAAATTTTATTTTTTTCCAAAGTATAGGAGTACGGGTGGTCACACAGACCATGTGACCTTACACGGCCTATGAATCCCTCTATGTAGATGGTTTTGTCAAATTTTTCTAAGTATGGATTTACTATTTCAAACCTTCATTAAGGTTTTTTTTTCTAATTGTTGTCTCACAGATGTGTATATAGTCCATATGGTGTTTCACGGACTGTATAGCCTTCCTTGAAGCAACATGACTCAATTTTTCAACTCTTCAAATTAATGTTATTTTATAAGTACAGTTTAGTCTAAGGGTATTTTGTGAATTCCTATGCTACCTAAAGACTTCCTAAAGACCTCAACCCTATTCCTATTATTCAAATTTATTCCTCACATTTGGAAATTCTCTCAAAAAACACTAGTAGGAATTAAGCTTGAAAATAATGGAAATGGTCTTTCTTTACCGCATTCTTCTCAAATTCATCTTCCTAAGCAAGGTATGTGGGTTTTGATTCTTAGTTCATTCTAATTAAGGAGGCCAAAACTATTTTTCAAGAAATATTCCATGAATTTAACTTACTTTAAATGTAGGTTTCCAATTTTATGATTTATTAAATTCAATCAACATGTGTTATGTTTACTTATTGATTCTAAATTGTTTTAAGCTATAATATGAAGGATTATATTGAAGTTATGAAATTATGAACATGAATTGTCCCTTTAAATCTTGGTTTGAGAATGGATAACTTATGTTATGATTTAAATGTGAATTTTACTTATATTTTGACTTGAGTTTCGTGATGTATGGTTAATTTAAGTTTGAATCTCTATTACCCATGCCATTCTCATTTCACCCATATCATTTGCATTCATGAGCACTGAATTTATGAAGTGTATTAAGCCCAATTACATTTTATGATACAATTTTGATATGATATTAGTTATGACAAGGATGTGATCAAATAATGTCTATTGTTATTGTCTCTTTGACTATATTGGGTTCTTGCACCATGTTGTTTAATGAATAAGCTATTCCTATGCATGAGCATCATGGTTATAGATAATGGTTTGGCTTTTGAGCCTAATTGTGCATTGAAGTGATTTGAAATGATTATTGCCTCTTTTAAAAGCATGTATATATATATAGATATTCTCGTGTGATGTTTTGACTTAGCACTAATGGATTGGGACATCAGGGCTATCCCCAAGGGTCCTCTCCCTTTCGTTGAACTATGTGTCGACATAGAAATAGTAGCCATCACCCAAATGACTATGTCGTAAGGGATGGTTATTCATTTCTTGATATGATATGATATTGGAATATCCTTTTGAAATGACTGGGTCGTAAGGAAGGTGTCCATTTATCGAAATGGTCGAGTCGTAAGGTGTAATATAAAATACCTTAGTAAATAATCTTCTCCTAGCGATAAGAGGTCTTTATCAGACTAATTCATGTGATATCTTGCATGAGTTTGATTTGTCGATTATCGTACATCCCTACTATATATGAACATTATTGCATTTCATACATCATGAGTTTCATGGCATATTGTATATATTCCTCTTTGAATATATGATTCTTTCTATATTATGTGCCTATGTTATCTAATGTTAAATCCAGGTTTGATATGTCATATGCATTTCATGCCGTCATACTTAGTAAATTCAAAAGTACTATTGCATACTTTTTCCTACATGATCTAACCATGTAGGGGCGGAAGAACACATCTATCCACCGTACGATGCCTAGCTTGTATTTCAAGAATTATTTTATTATGGTAAGTCCTATCTTCAAAGGACAAGCCACTATTTCCTCTACCTATGGTGCTTTTATTTATTTTTTACGTACTTTGAGGGTGAGCCCAGGGTATGTCTTCGCCTCCCACTTATCTTATGTTTAAAGGAATTGTTGGACATCTTGTAAACTCCATTGCAATTATGTGCTAGGCTTTCTATTTGGAGGTTATGTTTATTACTTTGGTTATCTATTGAGCATTGATATGCCAATTGGTTGTGAGCTGTATGATATGGTTATGTGCATGATGTAAAAGATCCTATGTCCCGAATTGCCCCCATAGAGTGACTCATGCTTACTTGTCCCTTAGTATTTATGTGCTATGTGTTATGTGAATCCATGTTACTCTCTTTTCCTATGATACCCCTATAGTGTGAGTCTTGTTCTCCAGTCCCTTAGAATTATGTATTTACTATTTGTTTACGCTTCTAAACCAATGATGTGAATGTGGATACTATGAGCCTTGTCTTGGGACTCTCGGGTTTCCATCCACCATGTCACTCCTAGACCCTAGGTCCAGATCGTGATAAGCTTGGTATTAGAGAACTTGGTTAGTAAATGATCCTCAGAGTCTAATATACCGCATCAAGTAGTGTCCTATTCATGGGTGTGAAGTGAACCATGCCTATGAGTTGGAGGCTAAGGCGACGTTCAAGGAATTGTCTCACTTCTTCAAGTATTATATTATGCTATGAATCATATGTTTAGTATCCTTGTCGTGATAGTGTCCTTGCTTCATTATAAAAGATGCCTCAATGAAGAGCTCCCCTATAGAGATGGGCCCCAACTAATGAGGGTCAAGCAACTCAAGAGCCTATAGATGAGCCTATCTAAAATGGTGAATTCCATACGGCCTTTACCATGGTTTCCTAAGTGGTGACATCAAAGACTAGGTAGGTTAATCTTCCACGTGATCCCACTCCATCTTTTAGGGTGAGGGATTTCATCCGATTGAATCCTCTGGAGTTTTATGGGTCAAAGGCTTACGATGATACCCAAGAGTTCATTGATGAGCTCACTAAGGTGTTGAATGTTATTGGGGTCACTTGTGAAGAAAAAGTTGAGTTAGCTGCTTATCAGTTGATTATTGGGGTCACTTGTGAAGAAAAAGCTGAGTTGGATGCTTATTAGTTGAAGGATATGGCTCAATTATGGTACACCCAATAGTCGATGGAGAGGGTTTGTGGCAATGTTGTTAACTGGGAAGAACTTAAGTTGACCCTTTTGGACCGTTTCTTCCCACTTGAGCTTAGGGAGGCCAAGATGACTGATTTTATCAACCTCCAACAGGGTGGTATAAGTGTGAGGTACTATGACCTCAAGTTCACCAAGCTCTTTAAGTATGCTCCCATTTTAGTGGATGATCCCCGTGCAAGAATAGACAAGTTCATTTCTAATATCTCTGATTTAGTGGTGAAAGAGTGTCATACGACCATGTTAATTCGAGAAATGGACATCTCAAGGCTTATGGTATATGCAGAGCAGATCGAAGGGGAGAAACTCAAGGAGAAGATGGTGCATGATCCTAAGAGAGCCCACTATGATGGTGGGTTCTCCAACTATAAGGGTGGTGGTCATGGTTATTTCCAACAGGGCCAAGATTCTAATACTTCTGTTGCTAATACTAGGGTGCCCCCTCCTAAGGTACCGATTGTTGGCGGGTTATGGTTTCCCCGATATGACAAGTGTGGGAAGAATCATTTGGGATAGTTATTGGAAAGAGTTGGGTACATGCTACGGTGTGGTGATAAGAACCATAAGGTTCCTCATTGCCCTCAGAATGCTCAAAGAGGTGAAGGTCAAGTAGCGCAAGGTGGGTAAGGCCAAAAAAGAGATCCACAAGGCGTTTTGCCGAGGAACGACAGGTTCTATGCTCTGCATGCACACTAGGAGGTTGAAAAGGCTCTGGATGTGGTGATTGATATGTTAAAAGTCTTTGATTTTTGATGTTCATGCTTTGTTTGATTCGGGTGGAAATTTGTCTTTTGAGACTCCTCTTTTGGTTGTTAAGTTTGGTTTAAGTCCAAATATTTTGAGGAGCCCCTTTTCAGTTTATACCTCTATGGGTGAATTTGTTATTGCTCATAGAGTTTCTCGGGGTTGTCCTATTTTTGTGTTGTAGAAAGTCTTTTCGTGTGATCTTGTGGAACTTGAGATATTTGATTTTGATGTGATTCTCATGATTGGTTGGTTGCATGCATCATATGACTCTATAGATTGTAGAACCCAAAAGGTCTGATTCCAATTTTTGGATGAGCCCGCTCTTGAATGGAAGGGTAGTGACTCCGCTATTAAAGATCGGTTTATTTCATACCTTAAGGCTCAAAAGATAATCTCCAAGGGTTGCATTTACCATATTGAGAGGGTCAAGAATGTAGAGTCTGAATCACCTACTCTTGAATCGATTACGGTAGAGAATGAGATTCTCGTGTTTCCCGAAGACTTGTCGGTATTCCTCCCAAAAGAAAGTAGACTTTGGCATAGATCTTCTCTCAGATACTCAACCTATATCTATTTCTCCTTATTGTATGGCCCCATCCAAGTTGAAGGAGTTGAAGTATCAGATGAAGGATTTGTTAGAGAAGGGTTTCATTAGGCCAAGTATATCTCCATAGGGTGCTCTAATATTATTTGTAAGAAAGAAAGATGGATCTCTTCGGATGTGCATTGATTATAGGCAATTGAATAAGGTGACCATCAAGAATAAGTATCCATTTCTTAGAATAGATGACATGTTTGATCAACATCATGGGGCTATCATTTCTCAAAGATTGACCTTCGCTCTAATTATCATCAATTGAAGCTTAGGGAGTGTCTGATTCACAAGATGACTTTTCGAACTACGTGTGGGAACTTTGAATTTATGATGATGTCATTTTGTTTAACTAATGCTCTAGCCACGTTTATGGATCTTATGAATCGGGTGTTCAAGTTGTTCCCTGATAGTTTTGTGGTTGTCTTCATCGATGATATTTTATTTCTTCCCGGAGTGAGCGGGAGAATATGAATCATTTAAGGTCGGTTCTTCAAACTTAGAGGGAGAAGAAGTTAAATTATAAGCTTAGCAAATGTGAATTTTCGTTGGGTGAAATAGCTTTTCTTTATCATGTGATGTTCGATGATGGTATATAGGTTGACTCGAGAAGACTGAAGTAGTGAAGAATTGGACTAGGCCATTTACTCCTTCGAACATTCCGAGTTTGCTTGGGTTGGCTGCCTATTATAGGAGGTTTTTTGAGGGTTTCTCATCTATTGCATCTCCGTTGAAAAATTTCACTCAAAAGAAGGTTAAGTTTGTGCAGTCAAAAGAATGTGAGAAGAGTTTTCAAACTTTGAAGGATCGGCTTACATCGGCTCCTGTATTGACTTTACCGAATGTCTTAGATGGGTTTGTGGTGTATTATTATGCTTCAAGGATTGGTTTGGATTGTGTACTTATGCAACATGGTAAGTTAATAGCTTATGCATCAAGGTAATTGAATGTGCATGAGCGTAATTACCCGACTCATGGCCTTGAGTTAGCGGTGGTGGTATTTGCTTTGAAAATTTGGAGACACTATTTATGTGGGGTGCATGTGCATGTTTTCACCAGTCACAATAGTTTGCAATATGTATTCACTCAAAGGAATCTTTACTTGTGGCAAAGGAGATGGTTGGAACTCCTTAAGGACTACGACATGAGTGTACAACATCATCCCGGCAAGGCCAATGTTATGTCCAATGCTCTTAGTAGGCTATCTATGGGAAGTGTGGCTCATGTTGAAGAGGGTCCTAACTCTTTCACTCTTGATTATATGGCATGACATGCATATATGTGCATAGAAATGATTTTTGTGATGTTTTGAATAACTTAAATATATTTTGATATGAATTTTAAAAATTTTATGATTTTCAAATGATGAAATAATGCATAGTTGATCTCTCCCAAGTCACACCTCCTTTTTAGAGGATAAAGCGGGTGTTGTCAAGATATAGAACCTAACCAACGTTGCGGTCGAACATACAGGGAATACATAGACTCATGAAAAATTCACCAATATGCAATCTGAGTAGTTAACCAACTTATTTTCCCAAAAGCGGGGGAGGGGTGTAAACATCAATAAGTAAAAACTAAACTAACCAACCCAAGAGAAAGGTCAATAATAGAGAGAAACTAGGGTATTGTGTTCCCCATGATTCCCCAACTCTGTACTACCAGCTAACTTGATTTTTGTCTAGTTTATAGCATGCAGGACGGCAATGTAAGTTCATCAAGTCCTTTGGTCAAAGGTGACAGGCGTATTTCACAATGATACTTGGCCCATCTCCACAGTGTGCATTACCAACCATTACCTATAAGTCCCAAACAACCTCCCCTTGGCCTAGTTTAGTTAATTAGATGAGAACACATCAATCAAATCTTGTTAATTAATCTCTTTTTCTATACATTGCTACATTGGTCCAGTCAGTAAAATTAGGGGAGTTCTAATGTTGGCCACCATTACAAACCATGCAAAATAAAGAGAGTTAATTAATATATGCATATACACCTTCCAAGGACTATGAATTATCTGGTTTTACTTTGTTAGTTCTTCATGGTTCCCACAACCCTAGTTGTGGATTTAGCTACTCATATGAATTGAGAAGAGATAATTGAACACTTAAACAAGAGATTTAAGAACAAGAAAATCCAATGTTAATAAGAATCACAAGCTTAAAGATTGAATTAAATCACAAGTGTTCTCAAAGACTCTCACAATTTTCACTCTTAAAATATTGAGTTCTCCGAGTACTAACCTAAAACTAATCAAAAGTGATGAGAACTTATAAAAAATAACCTAAAAGACCTATTTACAATAATTTAAAACAAATCTTAAACAAAATAGAAAAACTCGTGGGCCCGCTATATGAAAGGTATTTACGACCAATATTGAATCTACGGCAGTAACTGGGGTCTTTTATTCAGCTACTGAAATTTTGGACTTCTCTTCTAAGACACCACTTTATGACTCGTAAAGTCATTTAACCTGTAAAAGGGGTTTCATCTAATGAGTTTCCTGCAAGTCCAAGTCTCTGATCCTTAGGACACGAAACCACTTCTATGACTCATTAACTCCTCTAGGACTTGTTTGCATGTTCATAAAAATCAACTTCAGCAAATAGCCCCTCACTAGAAATCTTCATGAAACCGTCCTATGACCCATAGGCTGGTCTACAACTTATAGATGGTCTCGTATAATAGCAATAACCAACAACATCTGCAATTTTTACCAAAATCATAGCCAACCTATAATCCTGCAAATCTAAACACAAAAACACATAAAACCAAAAAATATCACATTGAGAACACACAAAATCCTAAGTATTAAGCATCAAAAGTGTTGTATTTTGGCAGCACATCAACAATCTCAACGTAAAATTGTTATTTGTCCTCAAGCAACAGACTCAAACTATATAGACAATACAATAACACACAAACTTCAACTTAATGGTATACATCACAAACATCTCAGACTCAGATACCCACACCAACTCTTCTAAACAGGATTAGATAGCTATTTAGAAACCAATTCAAACTAGTGCATGTGATAACACAACTGTGATAAACAAGAGATTCTCAACAGTCCACAATCACTGAACAAGTCTAGTGCTAACAGTACAATGCAAGTGCCCTCACAGAAATAATTTCTATATATGAAACTAAATGATGTTTTCATGCTTAACCTTGGAACTGTACAAACTCACTCACCCTCACAAACGATATTCATGCATAGTGTTTAATACCATAGGCTTGCCCCTATACTCATGACTCAGACCTTCAACTAACTGGATTAGGATCACTTTAGAACATTCTTGGCTTGCCCCTGTACTCATGACTCAGACCTTCAACTAACTCACCTCCCTTATTTTTTTGTGTTTTACACTTAAACTAGCCACCCTCAACTTAGGCTTTTGGCATGTGTTGAGGTGCACAATATCTATCCTCTGAACCAGGGCTACTTTTGGTGGCCACCCTCAACTTAGGCTTTTTCCCACAGTCAAGGTGCAAAATGTTCAAGGAAGGACTAGGGCTAACAAGGCTAGGTTAATCAGGTGTTCTCAAAAATAGGTACATGTTAGGCTCAAACATTTGGAACAAGGGATATATCATCGATTTGATTGGTCATTTTTAGGTTAAAGTGGGCTTATTAAAGAACAAGGGCCTAAGATCCTTTCCTAATCCAATCAATCTACAATCTAACATAGAGTAATAGACAAGTTCCGAATAAGCATAAAATACATGAATCTGGCAAATAAGGCTCACACTCACAGAACATTGTACAAATTATCAACAAAAGACTCTCAGATCATGCTTTTAGTCTCAATTTACCCTCACTTATCAGAACATATATTATCACACACCTAAACATGCATGGTTACTATCTAACTACTAATCAAAATTTTTGGTGGGCATCGTTTTTCAAACAAGACACAAAAACATGTTGTATGTATAAGTATTGGTACTATATGCTACAAATATTATGTAAACATCCTAAACTTGTTGGTTCAATAAAAAATAAATATCCATAGGGAAAAACAACAGAGGCAAGAAAACCCCAGGATAAACAATTGGGGTAGTTATGAACTATAAACTACTCAGGCTTTACTGAGGCAATAACTACCCACATCCAATCGAAAAAGATTTACATTGTCCCCAATGCATAATATTAAGCAAAATAAAACACATAATGGGTTAAAAAATACCTGGGTGCCTAAGCGTCAGTGTATGGCTGAGTCTAGCCACCCTTCACCTATGAGGCTATCTATTCAATAGTAGTGTTGTGTTCGTAGGGGCCAGCACCCCCAAACTGCTCCTCCTTTTGAGCTCCTTGCTTCAGCTCCTCTCTCGATCTCTGCAGGACAAGCTCAAGTTGCTCCTCTCTGTGAGCTTCGCACATATACATCTCTCATCTGGCTCATCACCCTCTATAAGGTATAGGCTCATTAGAGGCAAGCAAATCAACCACCGGCACCGGCAGTATAGTCGCTGGTAGTGCAACCAGCGCTGCAAGTACTTCTGTTATGTTAGCCTGGAGTTATTGGATCTCCATCTATAGGGATGACAAATCTAAATTTCGGGCCTCATCTAATGTGTCTTGTATCCTCTCCTCGAAAGCATCAATACGTGCATCAATGATAAAAACATGGTCCTGAATAATAGCAACCATGAATACTTGACTCCGACCCTCTGAGTCTACAATACCCTAGCGGACCCATGGCCTGATCTGCTCAATAAGCTGAGTCAACAGTGACTCAGGACATGCTAACCTTTGCACCATGTCTTGTATAGATATGGCAAACACATAAATTATGTCTGCGGTGGTAGCTTGTGAAGTAGTAGTCTGTGGTGCAGGAAAAATAATAATGGGCCCTCTTTCTCATTAGCCTCGGGTTATGGGGGATTCTCCTCAGTAGCAACAACAGTAGTGGTGGTGCTGGGGTGAACATCTCGAGCATAGGTGGGGTTTTGCTTGCCAGAGTGCTATCAGGTTCTTTTCATCCTTGATCAGGCTGAATCTAATGTGTACTGGGCCTCAATCATCTCGTCCAGCTGATGTAGTATCTCCATCCTTGAGCCTAGACAGAGCCTATATATCAAGTTTGGGAAAGGGATGAAGGTGGACTTCTTTAGTGCGGCCTCATGAATCTGCTCAACAATGAGCGTGTCCAGCCAATCTCATAGACAGCTAAGATGATGGCAACCAAAACCGCACACTTTAACATCAGAGCAATATCAGCAAGTGTCAACCAGATGCACGAAAGAATAATCGCCACCTAAACTTGGGGGAAACAGAGCAAAGCCTTGATGATAGGCTCTAAGTTAGTGGTGACCCAAGTAGGTTCTAGACCACACTCAATAACATACCTAGCCACCCATCTCATTAAAGAGGCTCGCCTATCCAGATCTTTCATCATAAGTGGGTCTCTCGTATGCCCCACTCTAAAGTCAAACTCTATGGTGGATCTAGGAAACGCAGGACCAATTAACATATTGTGGATGGTGGCCTCTGATATATCTACCCACTGGCCCCTCACTCTTATCTCGGTCTATCTGGGCTGAGCGAGGGGCTTCTTTCCCTTGGGAAGAGTAAGATGGACAGTGGCTGCATATAAGGCATAGAACTCCCTCATCATAGTCGAGCAGTATCATCTAAGAGATACGGTTAGTCGCTATAGCCGGTATCTAATCATCATGCCCTTGACGCTAAGTACACAGTCGAGTTTATCAGCAATAACTCTGGGCTTGTCATAAATGGAACGGGCTAGATTTCCCTGCTCTCTAGGTTGTGTACCCTCTCTATAGATCTCCTTCATGCCCTCGAGGCACCACTAGGTAGTGAATTCATCCGGTGTAGATGGTGATAATCGAGGTACAATGGAGGACTCAACCTCTGATTTGTCTTCAAAGCCTCCCTCAGAACTGGACTCTTTCCCAGATGGAGTCATCTGTGATAAATTGCTCTCATCATTGCCTCCTTCCTCAGATAGAGGAGAGCGAGCAACAAAGCCTAAGTAATATTTGTCACGAAGAGCATTCAATCAGTTCGGAAGCGTATTCAAATACTAGACACATAGTTCTAAGGGATAGAAAAGTAGGACTTACGCTATGGGGATATCATAGGGAAAGGTATTAACATGGATCATATAACACGTAGCACATAAAGACTAAGGGGCAGGTAAGTATGACTCACAATATAGGGCCAATTCGGGACTTAGGGTCTTCCACATTTCTACATCAAATACACATACATATCATAATTCTCATAATCAATCCATGATAGCAATATCTAGTAGATAACCATAATCATAAGCTTCAAATACAACACATAACATATAGATCCGACTATAGTCTACAAGATATCCAACAATGCCTCTAGTCATAAGATAGTACGGGGGCCAAGACATGTCCCGAACTCACCCTTAAAGTAGATAACACAAATGGAAGCAACATAGGTAGTAAAATGATGGCTTGTCCTTGGAACATAGAACTCACCACAATAAATGTCTCAAATCCAATCTAGCGTCAAACAGTGAATGAAGGTAATCTCTGGTCCCTACATGGTTAGATCGTGTGGGGAAAAGTATGCGCACATGAAATGCATATGACTTATCAAACCTGCATTTCTGTGTTAGATAACAAGGGCACATAATATAGAAAGAATTATATATCCAAAGAAGACTAGTATTTAATATGTCATGAGATACATGATGCATGAATGCGAAACGACTTCATACACATAAAGAATGGGACCATAACCAACATAAGACCAAGTGAGCTATAACTTGGAACTCCGTCGTCTACCCCACTATGTATAAAGAGCTGACCTACTTTCCAACGGTAGATCCATAATCATTCTTCTTCTTCTTCTTTTTCCTTTTGGGGTATAAACATACCTATATTAGGCACATAGTTCAAGGAAAGGAGTATGGACCCTTGGAGATAGTCCACGCCGATGTCCAATCCATTGGTGCTAGGTCATCATCCCACTACAATATGTGTGTATATATATGTGTATATATACATGCTTGTAAAAGAGATATAAGACTTTTAAATCGTTTACATGCACTCTTAGGCTTAAAGGCCAAATCACTCTCTTCATATTTATGCATCATAGGCTAAAGCCAAAACATTCTTCATGATATACTTTTCATGCATAGGAATAGCTTCTTTGGAGAACCTTTTTGAGAAATTAGTATGGAACCTTGGGAATAGCCCACCCCCCTCAAAAGTAAAGTCGATTCTCCCTAAACATAGTGGTGTAAACACCATAATTGCTCAAAGAACCATAATCGTAGGCATTCCTGTGATTACATCCTTTTTATAACCATATTCTTATCAAAACTATTTCATAAAACATGATTGGGGTTAACCCACTTCATAATTTTCATAAAATCCAATGTTCATGAATGCATTTGCCATGAATAATAGCATGGACAATAGAGATTTGAACTTAAATCAACAATACATTATGAAACTCAATTAAAAACATAGTTAAATCCACATTTAAAATATTAATATAAATTACCCATGCACAAATCAAGCTTAAAAGGGGACATGCAACTTCGTAACTTCAATATAATTCATTATGTAAGGGCTTAAATAAACTTAAAGTCATCAAATAACTATATCCTATACCTTAATTGAATTTAATAAACCATAAAACTGAAAACCCGCATTTAAAGTAACTAAAATTCCATAAAAATTGCTTGAAAAAAAATTAGGTCTCCTTGGTTGAAATGAACCAAGGATCAAAACCCACATACCTTGCTTAGGAAGATAAACTTGAGAAGAATTTAGCTTGAAATTGAAACCCCAATTGAATCTTAGCTTGAATCTTGAAAGTGAGACTTGGAAAAAATTTGAGAGTTTAATTCTAGAAACTAAGTGTTAATCTTGAATGAGGGTTTAGAATTAGTGTAGAAGAGGTTTAGAAATGTAAAGGAGGGTTCAAAGGTCTTAAACAACCTTAGGGATAGGTCAGAATATCAAAATCACCCAATAAAATGCCCTTTTAACTTTTATTCGGAACTTATCACGGCTAGCTTCACAGGTCATGAAGCTCTTCACGGTCCGCGAAGGCACTAGTTTATCCTAGACAGATTTTACAAAGAAAGGCATAACATCTCATACTGAACTTCATATGAGATGAAACTGGATGGTTTTGAAAGCTAATTCAAAGAGCTACAATTTGATTGGTCATGGTCCACCCTGTTTCCTTTGTACGAAGAGATATGACCATTTAAAGTTGACCCTTCTATTGGTACTTGGGAAAAACTTCTACAATGGAATTTCTTTGAATTTGATTTGATGTAGGAGACCCATGATGACCTTAAACAACATAAGTAAGCTTGAATTGAAGGCTTGAAAGTAAACTTAACTTGAGCTTGAAGATTCCATACTAAGAAATATTTGTTTTTGCGGTCCATGCGAGTGGGGCATACTAAATGCCTTGGTCCCAAAGATAGCATTTTGAGACTAAGGCCACCACACGGTCCGTGAAGTATCACATGGGTTGTAAGGGGTCCATGTATGGTGTTTCTTAGTTAACGTTCTACGTTTAAGAGCCAAAAACTCCTCTTAAGGCCAAGGGTCACTCTAAGGAGGCCGTACATTGACTATATGACCTCATACGGATCGTGAGGGCTCCTATCGAGCATCACTTTGGTCCAAAACTTTTTCGAAACCAAAATTCCAAGATCCATTGAGGTTGTACAAAGTCCGGGTCCTTACATGATCTCCTCCTTGGGAACATTCGTCCTCGAATGTGGTAGAACAAGACTTGAAAGGCTTGACTTAGAACATGAATCATTAAAACACAAGGTGCAATGCATAGTTCATCATTTGAAAATCATAAAGTCCTTAAAAGTCATATCAAAATGTATTTATATCATTCAAAACATCTTAAAAATCATTTTCGTGCACATGTATGCATGTTATGTCATGAAACTCAAGAGTGAAAGAATTAGGACCATTAGAAATAGGAAGAACCTAATACCATAGGCTTAAGTAGACTAGAAAGGATAGAGGTATCGTCGCATTATATTTGATTCCACTTCCCACATAGTACCTTGAACATGTTAGTTTCTCCAAAGCACTTAGACTCAAGCAATACCCTTTTACGAAGCCCTTTCCATTTGCATATCCAAATATCTTAAATGGGACCTCCTCATAAGACAAGTTCTCTTCCACCTTAACACCCTTCAAAGGCACAATTTTAATAGGATCACCAATCAATTTCCTCAACATCAATACATGGAAAAATATGTCAATAGAACCAATTGCGGAGGCAAATCCAACCTATAAGCCACATTCCCAATCCACTCAACAATGTCATGACATACATACCAGGTGCTTAGCTTTCCCTCCTTCCCAAAATCCACCACACCCTTTATAGGTGAGACCTTCATCAACCCCCAATAATCAAAATAAACTCAAGATCCCTCTTTCTAACATCAAAATATAACTATTGATGACTTCTAACAATCTTCAACCTTTCCCTAATCAATTTCTCTCTTCTGTATCCCCCAACACTTAATCCAGACCTATATAAGTCATTTTTATCTAATTCAAACCACCCCACTAGAGATCTACACTTTTAATCTGTAAAGCCCCAAATGGTGCTATACCAATGCTAATATGAAAGCTATTGTTGTAAGCAAACTTAATGAGTGGTAGATGATCACCCCATATAACTTTGAATTCCAACACACAAGACCTCGACATGTCCTCGAAAGTTTGAATTGTCCCCTCGGCTTACCCAACGGATTAAGGATGAAAAGAGGTACTTAACTTCACCTTAGTGCCAAAGCCCCTTTTTGAGATGATTTCCAAGAGCAACAAGTAAGTTTGGTACCATATTTCGATATGATAAAAGTAGGTAAACCACCCTACATAACCAACTCCTAAATATATAGCTTGGCATTGTCTTTTACTCTTCCCTCAAGTCCCAATATATTTTGGTAGATCCCAGATGTATGGAATAATGAGAGTTATGAGCTTCACTCATGATCATCTCTCTAGAACCATCAATGTTCAGAACACACAATCAATCTTGGTAACGAATTACACCATTTTCCTCTTGGGAGAAAATCTCTATCTTATTTCTGGTAACTAACCTCTTCGACGTAACCAATGATGGTCTAAGTCTTGCTATGCCTTGACATCAACAACCAAAAAAGGTTCGGCCCCATTCTGTACATAAATAACACTATCAGTAGAGTCAACCAACCTAACACCCAATCTAGCTAAACAATTAACATCCTTTGCCAACTCTTCCTTCCATTCATCCACGTCAGCCACACTTCCCATAGATAGCCCATTAAGAGCATCGGCTACAATAATTGTCTTGTCAGGATGATATTGTACACTCATGTCATAGCCCTTAAGGAGTTCCAACTATCTTCTTTGTCTCAAGTTAAGATCCCTTTAAGTGAACACATATTGCAAACTCTTATGGTCGGTGAATACATCAACATGCACCCCATACAAATAGTGTCTCCAAATCTTCAAGGTCAACACCATCACTGCTAACTCAAGATTATGAGTTGGGTAATTATGCTCATGCACCTTCAACTGTCTTGATGCACAAGCTATCACCTTAGCATGTTGCATAAATACGCAACCCAACCCAATCTAAGAAGCATCACAATACACCACTAACCTATCTTATCCATCCGATAAGGTATAAATAGGAGCTGGTGTAAATCGATCTTTCAAAGTCTCACACTCATCCGACCATACACACTTGGCCTTCTTTTGAGTCAATTTAGTCAATGAAGATACAAAAGATGAGAACCTTTCAATAAACCTTCTATAACAGCCAGCTAACCCGAGAAAACATTGAATATCTGAAGGAGCAAGCTTGTCAAACAATGCACACCCTTCACCAACTCCCTTTAGACCTCATCTATGAGATCAACTACAACATCTTCCTTGCCTAGATTGCATTAAAATCCCAAAGCAACTTTCTCTATTCGATAGGGAGGGATGGAGATAGGAAATCTCTATACACATTCCATGGCATGATATGATTCATGAAAAAGTGAAAAAATTTCTAAAATGCCTTGTAGCGTCCTACCCATAGATGTGGCACACTTCAAACCCACGAATAAGACTCTACTTGACGTAATGGTGTAAACTCCCATAATTTCTTAAAGATCCATAATCATAGACATTCGTGTGATCACATATTTGTTATAACCATAATCTTATCAAAATTATTTTATAAAACATAATTGGGCTTCACCTGCTTCATAATTTTCATACAATCTAATATTAATGAATGCATATGCCATGAATGAGATGAGAAATAGCAAGGATAATAGATATTCAAACTTAAATCAATAGTACATTATGAAATTCAAGTGAAAACATAAATAAATCCACATTTAAAATCAGAATATAAACTACCCATGCACAAATCAAGTTTAAAAGGGGACATGTATTTTCATAACTTCATAACTTCAATGTAATTCATCATGTAAGAGCTTAAATCAACTTAAAATCATCAAATAACTACATCCTATACCTTAATTGAATTTGATAAACCATAGAGTTGTAAACCAACATTTAAAGTAACTAAAATTCCATAAAAATTGCTTGAAAAGAATTAGGGTCTCCTTGTTGAAATGAACCAAGGATCAAAACCCACATACCTTGTTTAGGATGATGAATCTGAGAATGATTTAGCCTGATGTTAAAACCCCAATTGAATCCTAGCTTGAATCTTGAAGGTGAGACTTGGAGAGATTTTTGAGAGTTTAATTCTACAAACTAAGTGTTTGTCTTGAATGAGGGCTTAGAATTAGTGTAGGAGAGATTTAGGAAGGTAGAGGGGGGTTAAAGGTCTTAAAAAGCCTTGGGTATGCGTCAAAATATCAAAACACCCCAATAAACACCGATTTAACTTGTACCCGGAACTTCTCACGGCTAGCTTCATGGGTCGTGAAGCTCTTCATGGTCCGTGAATGTAAGGACCAGGATTTTTTTTGGATAGCTTTAGTGACGTTTGAGATTTGGTTTCTAAAATTTTTGGGCCAAGGTGACACCTTATGGAACATCCAAGCTCAATCAAACTTCACTTTCAAGACTTCAATTCAAGCTCATTTATGTTGTTTAAGGCCATAATAGGCTTTCTACATCAAATCAAGTTCAAAGAAATTTCATTAGTTAAGTTTTTTCACAAGTAATGATAGAAGAGTCCACTTTAAAGAATCATATCTCTTAGCAAAAAATGATCTAGGTGGGCCACGATCTATCAAATTAAATCTCTTTGAATTAGCTTTCCAACGCACTTGGTTTCACCTCATTTCGAGTTCAGATGAAAAAGTTATGCCTGTTTTCATAAGACCCTCCTGTATAGTGTTGCCACACGGGCACCTTTACTGGAAATGAGGCTTTTCACGATCTGTGGGGATGGCCTTGGGCCTAAAATGACACTTTTGGCCAAGTGATATGCCACGACAAGCCACACGAACCATGTGGTGTGGCACGGGCCGTGAGGCCCTCTGTGAGGCTTCCTGAGTAAAAAATATTCTAACTATGAGATCACATCTAGAAACTTTTCATGAAACATTTTTGAAGTGTTGGCTCATGGCTTGTCACATGGATCGTGTGACTTCACATGACCCATGAAGTCGTCCGTGTGGGTGTGTGTGTGCCCGAAAATTCTAAGTGTTGGTTCAAGGTCGCAATTTCTAGAAATTCATCTAAGTGTTGGTTGAAAGGCACTCCACACAGATAGTGGAGTGCTACACGACCTATGTAACCTCAAGTGAGGTGACTCCGCCAAAACTTTATCCTATTCATTAATGGCATTTTCTTGAATTTGGTTATTTGTATTGGCCTTATGGGGATTCCTATGCTATTACATGGCCATATAAAGACCTAAAACCTATTTCAAATATTAAAAATCACTCTTCATATTTCAAATCCTCTCAAAAACTTTCCACTAAAGAACTCTTGAAGCTTTCAACATTTGAGCTTGGGAACTCAATTGTTCTTCAAAATTATTTGGGGTTTCTTCATCTTAGTGAAGGTATGTGGGTTTTGATCCTTGATTACTTTCAATCAAGGAGACCCAAATTATTTTCAAGAAATCTACGTTAATTTTTCTTACTTTAATTTGGGATTTTCAAATATTTTGATTCCTTAAATTCCAATTATGAATGGATTATGTTTATCTATAGATTTAAAGATGAATTAAGATTTGAGATATTGAAATATATTGATATTATGGATATTTGAATATGCATGGTCATTAAATGTTTGAATCTAAGCATGGGTGATTATATTAAGATTTCAAATGTAGATTTAATTATGTGTTTACTTGAATTTCTTATAATATTGATGGTTTTAGATTGAATCTCAATTACCCATGTCATTCTCACATCATTCATAGCATATGCATTCATGTTCATGGATTATTATGGAAATTATGAAGTGGGTTAAGCCCAATTTTGTTATATGATATAATTTTGATAAGATATTAGTTATGACAAGATATGATCACATATATGTCTATTGATTATGGATCTTTGAGCATTTTGAGTGTTCGCACAATTTTGTATATGAATTGGATATTCCCATGCATGAATATTATGACTATAAAAGTATAATTTGGCATTTGAGCCTAAGTATGATGAATTATGAATTATGTTTTGGTCTTTAAGCCCAATTATGCATTGAAATTATTTTCAAAGTGACTTTCGCCTCTTGAAATCATGTATGTATATATAGTGTTGGAGGCTATGGAAAAAAAGGGATTAGTTAGGGAAAAGTTAAAGATATTTTGAAGTCATCAAAAGGTTTGTTTAGATGTTGGAGAAAGGGAGCATGGGTCTTGTATTGGTGATTGAGTGTATGTGAAGGCCTCACCTAGGAAAGATATGATGTGTTTTGGAAAGGAGGGCAAGTTAAGTTCTCGGTGTGTAGGTCCTTATGAGATATTTTGAGTAGATTGGGCATGTGGCTATAAGTTGGAATTTCCTACGGATTTGAGCTCTATTCACTCAATTATTCATATATCTATGTTGAGAAAATTGGTAGGTGATCATAATACTATTGTGTCTTTCGAAGGGGTGTAGTTTGTGGAGAACTTATCTTATGAGGAAATCTTGGTGGAAATTTTGGATAGACAAGTGAAGCTGGTTACAAGGATGTGGCTTTGGTTAGGTTCTTTGGTGAAAAAAACATGTTAAAAGTGTTATATGGTAAGTGAAATCAAGTAGGATGCGACGATACCTCAATCCTTTTCAATCTACTCAAGTCTATGATATTAGGTTCTTCCTATTCTCAATAGTCCTAATTCATTCATTCTTGAGTCTCATGACATGACATGCATACATGTGCACGAAAATGATTTATTTTATGTTGTTTCAAATAGTTTGGGTACGTTTTGATATGAGTTTAATAACTCGATGATTTTCAAATGATGAATATGCATTGCACCTTGTAATTGGAAGTTTCATCCTCTAAGTCAAGCCTTTCAAGCCTTATCCTATCACATTTGAGGACGAATGTTCCCAAGGGGGAGATGATGTAAGGACTCGAATATATTTGGATAGCCTTAGTGACGTCAGAAATTTGGTTTCGGAAAGTTTTGGGCTAAGGTGACACCTTATGGAACATCAAACCTCAATCTAAGTTCACTTTCAGGACTTCAATTCAAGCTCATTTATGTTGTTTAAGGCTATCATGGGTCTCCTACACTAAGTCAAGTTCAAAGAAATTTCATTGGCTAAGTTTTTTCACAAGTACCAATAGAAAAATCAACTTTAAAGGGTCATATCTCTTAGCACAAAAGGATCTGAGTGGGCCACGAACTATCAAATTAAATCTCTTTCAATTAGCTTTTCAAAGCACTTGGTTTCACCTCATTTCAAGTTCGGATGAAGAAGTTATGCCCGTTTTCATAAGACCCTCCTGTGCAGTGTTGCCACACGGGCACCTTCATGGGAAGTGAGGCTTCTCACAATTCGTGGGGATGGCCTTGGGCTTGAAACAACACTTTTTGTCCAAGTGATGTGCTATGACCAGCCACACGAACCGTGTGGTGTGGCACAAGTCGTGAGGCCCTCTGTGAGGCTTCCGGAGTAAAAAATATTCTAACTATGGTATCACATCTAGAAACTTTTTGTGGAAAAGTTTTGAAGTGTTGGATCACAGCTTGTCACACGTACTGTGCGACTTTACACGACCCGTGAAGCCATCCCTGTGGGTGTGTGTGTGCCCGAAAATTCTAAGCGCTGGTTCAATGTAGCAATTTTGAGAAATTCGTCTAAGTATTGGTTCATGAGCACTCCACACAGACCGTGGAGTGCCACACGACCCGTGTAACCTCAAGTGAGGTGACTCCAGCCAAAAAATTTATTGGATTCATTAATGGCATTTTTGTGAATTTGATTATTTCTATTGGCCTAATGGGGATTCCTATGCTATTTTATGGTCATCTAAAGACCTAAAACCTATTTCAAACATTCAAATCACTCTTCATATTTTGAAACCTCTCAAAAGCTTTCCACTAAAGAACTCTTGGAGACTTCAACATTTGAGCTTGGGAACTCAACTTTTCTTCAAAATTCTCTGGGGTTTCTTCATCTTAGTGAAGGTATGTGGGTTTTGATCCTTGATTACTTCCAATCAAGGAGACCCAAATTATTTTTAAGAAATCTACATGAATTTTTCTTACTTTAATTTGGGGTTTTAAAATATTTTGACTCCATAAATTCCAATTATGAACGGGTTATGTTTATCTATGGATTTAAAGATCAATTAAGCTTTGAAATGTTGAAATACATTGTTATTATGAATATATGAATGTGCATGGTCCTTAAATGTTTGAATCTAAGCATGAGTGATTATATTATGATTTCAAATGTAGATTTAATTATGTTTTTACTTGAAATTCTTATTATATTGATGGTTATAGATTGAATCTCAATTACTTATGTCATTCTCACATCATTCATAGCATATACATTCATATTCATGGTTTATTATGAAAATTATGAAGTGGGTTAAATCCAATTTTGTTATATGAGATGATTCTGATAAGATATTAGTTATGACAAGATGCGATTACATATATGTCTATTGATTATGGCTCTTTGTGCATTTTGGGTGCTTGTACCATTTTGTATGAGTTAGTTATTCCTATGCATGAATAATATGACTATGAAAATATGATTTGGCATTTGAGCTTATGCATGATGAATTATGAATTATGTTTTGTCCTTTAAGCCCAATTGTGCATTGAATTGATTTTGAAAATGACTTTTGTCTCTTGAAAGCATGTGTGTGTATATATATACATGTATATGTATTCTTGTGAGACGAAGACTTAGCACTGATGGATGGAGGATTTACTCTCTTTCCTTGAACTATGTGTCTAACATAGGGTCCTTTCCGAAATGGGGTTTCCCGTAAGGAAAGATTCCTCCGAAATGAGGATACCCGTAAGGAGAAGAAATGATATGATATGATATGAACATCCTATCCAAAATGGGGTTGCCCGTAAGGAAGGTTACTTCATACGAAATGGGGTTGCCCATAAGGTGATGTATAGTTTACCTTTGGCAAGTAGACCACCTCTTTACAAATGAGGGAATTTCATCGGGAATCCAAGTAATAGCTCGTTTAGTCTTACCTATGTCGGTTAAGGTCACATCCCCACTATCTATGAGCATCATTTGCATTTCATGCATCATGAATTTCATAGCATCTTGTTATACTATATTCCTTTCTATACATATCTCTTTCCATATTATTTGCCCTTGTCATCTAACGTTGATATGCATGTTTTGGTATGTGCATACATTGCATCCCACATACTTAATACATTCGTACGTACTAACGCATACTATTTCCTATATGATCTCACCATGTTGGGAATTGAGATTACTTTCATCTACCATTTGATGGCTAGATCAGATTTTGAGACAATTGTTATGGTGAGTCCTATCCTCCAAGGATAAGTTATCATTCCTCTACCTAAGTTGCTTTAGTTTATGTTATCTATACTTTGAGGGTGAGCCCGGAACATGTCTTGGCCCCCATCATATCTTATGATTAGAAGCATTATTGGACATCTTGTAGACTCTCATTGGATCTATATGTTATGTGTTGTATTTGACCATTATGATTATGGTTGTGAATTGGTTATGGCTATTATGGATTGATTATGCAAGTTATGCTATATATGTATGATTGATATGGTAATGTGAAAAATCCTAAGACCTGAATTTCCCCCATAGAGTGAATCATACTTACCCTCCCCTTAGTCATTATGTGCTACATGCTATGTGAATTCATGCTAATCCCTTTTCCTAATATATCCCCATAGTGTGAGTCATACATTCCCGTCCCTTAGAATTATATTTTTACTTTGTATATGCTTCTAAACCAATGATGCGAGTTTTGATATTTTGAGGCTTTTTTGGGGTCTCTCGGGTTCCCATTCACCCTGCCACATCTAGACCTGGGTCTGGGTCATGACAGTGAAGGCACCCATTTAGCCCAAACAGATTCTACCAAAAAAAGGCATATCGTCTTGCTCCAAACACGGAATGAGGTGAACATAGATGCATTGGAAAGTTAATTCAAAGAGCTTCAATTTGACAGGTCGTGCGCCACCCCATTCCCTTTGTGCTAAGAGATATGACCATTTAAAATTGACCTTTCTACCGGTACATGGGAAAAACTTCTTCAATGGAATTCCTTTGAACTTGGTTTGATGTAGGATACCTATGATGGCCTTAAATAACATAAATAAGATTGAATTGAAGGCTTAAATGTGAACTTGGCTTGAGCTTGAAGATTCCACACTTAGAAATATTTGACGCCAACACCGATATGGTTGACTTCACGGGCCATACCAAGGCGAACGACCCCTGTACTCCTCCGCCCCACTTCACGTAGAAAATTCTTCATGATGAAGTTCCGAAATGATAATCCAAAACTTAGAAAAATTGCACTCCAAATGCTACATAAAAGGACCTCACGGACCGTGAGGCACCACATGATCCATAAGAGGGGGCCGTACCAAATGCCTTGGTCCCAAACGATAGGATTTTAAGACTAAGGCCACTACATGGACCAGCAAATGGTCCGTGAAATATCACACGGGCCGTGAGGGGTCCATGTGTGGTGTGTCTTAGTTAAAATTCCACATTTAAGAGACAAACACTCCTCTTAAAGCCAAGGTTCACCCTAAGGAGGCCCTACACACCGTGAGGGCTCCAATGGAGCGTCACTTTGGTCCAAAATTTTTTCAAAACAAAACCAAATAACAAGCTCCATTGAGGTCGTACAAAGTTCAGGCTCTTACAATATTATTGTTGGCTTGATATTACTTTAAGTTAAGAGTTAAAAATACACCTTAATTATTTTAGTGTATTGAGTTTCATATCTGAACTATTGAGAGTATGAATTTTCTTTCTAAATTATTGATCGCATGAAGTTTCTACCTAAACTATCATTTAATGGTTAGCAAAACACATTTAAAAATTGACTAGATCAAATATTTTTTTCTAGAATTACTTCTATGAACTGTTTATAAAATGTTCATCCACCTGGCATATATAATATCTCTATTCATTGACATATTAATGTTTTATATATATTTTTAATTAATTTATTTAAAATTCTAAACCTTCTCTTTTCGAGTTGAAGATATTAATGTCACGAAAAAATAAGACTATGATTAAGGCCTCAGTTGTTTTCATTAAGATTTAGTCGTCTGAATGTAAATGCACATTTGAATGATTAAAATACTGTCTCAAAATTTGAACGTTAAATGATTAAAACTGTTAATTTTTCAACATATGAATGTATATAATTTATTTATATGTACATAATAAAATATAAAAAATAATTAAATATTAAAAAATAGAATAAAATAATTATTGATTGATAAGTAAAACATGAAACACTTATTCTTGCTAGTGATGATATAGATAGTTTGTAGTGGTGGTGTTGCTAATAAGAGTTGTTACTGGCTAGTTCTGATGGTGGTGATAGTTATGATGACATGGATGTGGTTGGTGCTCCAGTGACTATCATAATTGTGGCGATTGATAGTTATGTTGATTCGTATATTGGTAAAGTTGGTTGATGTTAGTCGTAGGTGGTGTTGATGGAAGGATGTGTGGTGGAATTGATAATATGTTTGTGGTAGTTCGCGATGGTGTTATTTATGATGATAGAGGTTCTTGGTAGTACATATTGACTATAGCAGTGGTAGTGATGAATGTATTAGTGAAGATGGCGGAGGTGATAGCGGTGACCAAAGAATGTATTGTGGTAGTTGACAGTAGTGCTAGTTGTTATGGCAGAATCTGTTGGTAGTAGGATTTAACAATAGTGTTGGTAGAGGTAGTGGAGATAGTGACAGCCATAGAGATAGAAGTGGTAGTGATAATTGATAAAATATTAAGTATATATGTTAGTGGGTATAAATTATACTAGAATATGTATATTAATTCTTGTAACTCTCATGGTCATTAGCTTCTTGTAATTGTCATGATCATTAGTTTCTTGAAACTCATATTGCTATTAGTGTCTTATAACTTATATAACATCTATCACATTTATCTATCCACATTACCACCCCTCAATATACCCATCGATTACGTGGAAGACTTCATTACCTATAAATAGTAGTGTGTCTTCCTTCGTGAAGGGTATGCAAGACAAAGATGAAATATGTTAAGTGTGAACAATATTGTAGTGTGTAATAGTGAAAGAGAGAATTGAGACAAAGAAAATATTCTAAGTATTCAACTATATTTACTATATGAAAGAGAGTATTTATATGTTGAAGCAAGATGTTTTTATATTATGTGGAGCTTTGAAATTTTCAAGTAATCCGGAGTTGTTTGAAACATACAACATTGTTGGTTGTTGTATCTCGGAAAAGACAAGTCAACAGTATTACTACTTGTATAGGTATTGATTGACACTTTAATTTAGATCTAGATAGATCGTATCTTGTAAATTTAAAATTCTTTCTTTTATGTTTTTTAATGATTAACAATTGGATTTCTTAATTAAATAATGAGACCTAGCTAATTTATCCTTTGCTTGATTCTTTTTTTATCATCCTAATACTTTTCCGTTAACTATTCTATTCCTGATGATGGGTAATAAGTGAAATTTTTTTCTAAATACTAGATGTTTTGATAGCAAAGGAATTCCTTCGTCTCAAAATTTGAATAATATTCATTACTTAAAGTGGCTCTTTCGATCTTGAATCTTCTTAAAAAGAGCGAAATAATTCTGTCTCAACCTAAATGATTGTTTGTTCATTTTTTGTTCATTTTAATTTAACTCTAATTTATTTTATTTGTGGTATATTACGCCACAGTTTCGAAGGGTTTTTGATTCACCATACCTACTCTAGTATTTACAATGAGATATTAATGATGACAGAAAAATGAACTCCAAATTCACATGAAATGCAAACTTTGTTACCCTTCTCGCTATCACATCCTATATATAGAACACCAGTCTTAGAAGCTGAGTCTACACGTTAGAGATTTCTCTCAGAGAGCTAAAACATAGCATCATTTATGAATCTTTTCTGTGATAGCTGGGAAATCAAGATTCTGGTAACCCTTAGCCTGAAGTAGTTAATTAAAGAAAGTATATACTTGAAATAGATATAACATTCTTTAGGTTAATATGAAAGGTCGAAAGTTGACTATTAGTATGAGTGAAAGGTATTTAGGAAGTTATAGTTACAATCACGGAAATGAAATAGTCAACGAAACATCGGAATTGGGAGAAGATGATGTCTGGTCAACCATTGATGATAACTCACGCGCGACAACAGAGAGTGAGGTTGGAAGTTTTAGGAGCCGGCGCCGCTGCCAAGCTGGAGGTGGCTTGTCATTGGCTTTTGATGATATAGGTAAAGCAACGTCGTCATCTCGAATCATTCATCAATTTCATGGACAAGACAGCGTGGCAGTGGAGTCTCCACATGGACGCCACATGGCATGTTCGGCTCCTGTGAATGTTCCTGATTGGTCAAAGATATATGGAGTCGACTCGGTTGAGTCATTTCATGACTCGGACGATGGTGTCGATGATGATGAGTTGAATATGTTTCCACCACATGAATATTTAGCTCGTGGATATGGTAGATCTCGAAAATCAGTAACGGATTCGGTATTTGAAGGCGTTGGACGGACATTGAAGGGCCGGGACATGAGTCGAGTACGAGGTGCAGTGTGGAGTCAAACAGGGTTCAATGGCTAATTCGAGGATTTAAATCTGCTTCCGATTCATCAATAATTATGGGTATATTTATATGTATGTATAATAGTGTAACTTTTTTTTAAAAAAAATTAGTTAGTTCTTGGGCAATGATTCAAGCCAAAAACATGTAGTTTCAATGGGTCAACCAGGCTGTGACTGAGCCCAAGTATGAGTTGATGATATCCTTTTCTTTTCTGTTATTCATCAATTTTATTTTGTTTGATTTACTTATTTTTTTAGTTGTATTTTTTCACATAAAATGTTTAGATAGGATCATAAGATTTTTAATGTATTTTATATGCCTTTATTTAAATTATAAGATTTAACCTTTTTAAAAAATTTTCTTTTTTACATAAGATCAAAATTAAATAAATATATTAAAACCTAAAGAATATATTATTGTTTTTTCCTTTCAATTTTATGATGT
>JAABOM020129130.1:0-21358 GCA_011800125.2 Solanum clarkiae
ATAATAATAATAATAATAATAATAATAATAATAATAATAATAATAATAATAATAATAATAATAATAATAATAATACGTTCAATATCATCCATAATGGAAGTCTGAGAATGGTACTGTCAAAGTATATATGTATGCAAATCAGACCCTCAACTTGAAATTGATAGAGATATTGTTCTTAATAGGCCCTCAGCTTAAGAAAAAATCTAGAAAAAATATTTTGAAAAAGAAATACGAAAATGAAGAAGCCACGACAAAATACTAAATGTAGCATGACAAAAGATTTTGAGAAAAGAACAATAATTACAATAAAATAATAATATAATCGAACTACAAGAGACAATAGATAATAACAGAAATCGAAGATCAATAAACTACTATGACTACTAATACGAAAAGATATGTGAGACAATTCTCAACTATCTATTAGCCTTGTAACATAATCGATATCCTCCATAACCTCTTATCTAAAGTCATGTCCTTGGTAAGTTATATAACATAATCGATGTCCTCCATAACCTCTTACCTAAGGTCATGTCCTTGGTGAGCTGAACGTACACATTACAAACACGCGTTATTAAAATTTTGGATGTGCATCTGATGCATGCTTGTCTCTGTTGCTCCATTGAGTTCTCATTCTTGGAGATGCTGCCACTACACTATTCTTCACACAACATGGCTTGGGTTTTATCCTCCATGGAATAAGCATGTCAAGGCCACATGATGCTGCTGCCTTGGGAGAAAAATTACATGGTCTTCTTCCAATTTGCTCATCCTCCAGTAATTTCTTCCTATTATTTTCCAAGGCAGATGAAATAGCTAGCTCCTTTGCATCCTTGAGAAATCTCTGAATAATGAAATTTGGTACAGCCGGCTTATTGGTACTCCAATGGCAACATTCCTCAACCACTTCGTTACTCGATTTTCTATGTTCTGCTTCGTCAACCATGTCATCTATCGACTCATCCCCTAATGAAAAAACATCAAGTGCATCCGAGAAAACATCATGGTTGTCAATATTTGTAACATCATGATCTTCACAATCATTGTCGATATCGCCATCATAGACCTCATCGTAGGATTTGGTAGTTGTACTACTTGTAGCTAGTAATTCTTTTCTTGTATGCCACATACATGGTGGCAATTTTGGAGGGGGTACAATTTCAATGTTTGTAGTCAAGCCCATTATTTCCTTTGGTTTTCCAGGCCTTTGCTCCCAAGAAAATGGCACTCTATTAAAAATATCTATTGAAAGTTGAGGTGGGATATTGGAACAAGAAAATGATTTTTCACTAGATTTCCTAGTTGACAAGAGAGGAGCACTAAAATCTAATTTTCTTGTGCATTTTTCTTTTTTCTCTTCTTCTTGTTTTTCCATGGATTTCAAGATATTGGATCAACAACAAATCTTGAGAAAGTAAGAAGAGTTGAACGCTTGTGTGGCTATTTGTGTGAAAAAGTTTAGTCATAATTATCAATAGTTGGAACTATGGGCTTCTCGTGGAGTTGAGCTAAAAAAGTGCAACTTTTATTTGGTCACGTCACAGGTTACTCACATTTTTATGACACATGGCTTCTAGATGTACTTTTGTGCTAGCTAGAGCCAGAATATCTTGGAATGATTACCAATTTTTTGTTGCAGTTGTTTTGCGATAAGTTTAATCAAACCCAATACTTTTTATGTAAAATTTTACCAGAATGTCAACAAACTTTAGATGCCAAATCAATAATTCCAATGGTTTAAAATTGTCAAATTTTAGAGATCAATTTAAATTCCAAGCCACTAATTTCCCAAAATTATCCTTTATTTTGTGTCTAAATCTAATCACAACAGTATCCAGGTGTCTTGTTATAGCATTTGTCTGCTTCACTACAACAATATACCCAGTGTGATCCCACAAGTGAAGTCTGAAGAGGGTAAAATATAAGCAAACCTTACCACTACCTTGTAGAGATTGAAAGATTATTTCCGAGAAACCCTCGTCTCAAGAATCAAGCCCCACAAACAGAAAATACTAGATATAAAATCCGTCTACTTACACTAATCATGGTAATTATTGGTGACTTGATTGTGTAATTACAAGTTAAAATCTTCTAAACAACACTGCATAGAAAGTGATGCTGGAAAAATGAAAAGAAAAAGAGAAACAAGACCATTACATTTTCTTTTGAATCCTTTTCATATTTGATCCTCTCTTGTGAGAATCCAAAAGAAGAACATTTCCCAAAAAGCTTGTGCATACTTTTAAAAAAGTGTAGAAAACAGTCTCTCAGCACATAAATGAAGTTTGCAATAGGCCCAAAACAAGTATCAGGAGAATTCTGCTCTATGAAATTCACAAATATTTTCACTATGATTGACCAAAAAAGTTATGTACATTAGATTTCTAATTTCTTGCTCTCTGCTGCTATTGAGCATGCATAATGGCCAGTGCACATCTAGTTTGAATTCTTCTCTATGTCATGAAAATTTTCGAGAGCTCCATACATGATCATGTATTGGCCATGTGTGCACCATAAAAATTAGGCACCCACTTCCAAACAACAATCACCAAGAAGAAGCTCAATATACATCTCTTGCTAGTTCCTTCACGTCGGTGGTTGTTCTTTAACTCCTTGCTGTACTCTGTGATACAGATCAAGTGTATCTGCATGGGTGGAGTCAAGACACAAGGCTGCCTCACAATCCCGAATCGCGGATTTAAAGTCACCCATCGACTCATGAAATGCTGCTCGAAGATGGAGCAGTTGTAAGTCCGGCTTGAAAGAAATGACTTTTGTTAGCTCTGCAATAGCCTCGCCTTCCTTGTGATCATCCATCAGAACTGAACATACATTTTCCAGTATTACTTTCTCATTCAAACACTTGTAGCATAGTAGAGTACATTAATACACATCAAGACATAATGTCTCCTGCAATTAAGCGAAACACAAAGTCGGGGTGGGGGAGCCAGAGAAAAATATTTCATGTACTAATCCATGTGCAGTTAACACTACTCTGCACTTCTAGGTCAGTTCACTCAACTGAATGGTCTAAAGTTTAGGTGTTTGGAAACATTGGACAATCTAGGGGCAGAATAATGACGAGAAGGACAAAAGAGGAACTGATTCCAAACTTCCTAACCTCACACAAGTAACTCTAGGAAATGTGAAAAAACTTATCTTTCCATATTGCATTTTCCATACTTCTGTGAATCTTGATCAGATGATGTTGCAGTCTTAAGGCCATTGAATTCAAAAGTCTCAAAGATACATGAATGCATAAACTTCCAACTTGCTAAGAATGATACTCACTAATCACCCAAAATATTCCACCAACCAAATAGATAGGTTTGTTCGACAAATCAAATTCCCACATAGTGATGCCAAAAGAAGAAAAGAAAATCAAAAGGGACCATTTTAAGACATTTGTCAGATATTCAAGCAAAAGACTCTAGGGACTGCAAACACCACTAGCTCCTTCAAGGAGAAACTGACAGATGAAGTATGTTGTGCGTGATTATGAAAGTAACTACTCAATTGGATTACAAGTTTAGGACTGGTGGAAAAATGATTCTAGAATCTCAAAAAGAAGTATTCATATTATTATCCAGATTCATCACATAACTTATTAATGAACATTCAATATGCTAATTATTCTATCATATTTCTAATTGACTACTAAATGTCCTTATTAATAGTCTTGTTTGACCATTGCCTTTAATATCACCCTAAACTAAGTTGCTCGGACTCTTCACTTTCGATGTTGCACCCATGTCGACACAACGTGGGTGTGGGTGTGGATCTGTATTCGATCTGGTCAAGCAATTTTGGATACTTTGACCAAATCCGAGAGAGAAATTCTAGATAGATTCAATGATTTTTGTAATCAAAACCAAAACTAAAGTGAAGTTGAAGAAACTGAAATGCCTTGTATATACAAATTCCTATTGTCACTCCCATTCCTTTTTTCTCCTTCAAGATTCTCGTCTTGATCAATATTTTCTCTCAAGTTCTCCGCATAATATCCCATAGATTTTATAATTTTGTTTTAGATATTTGAATTACTTTTAGCCGAATCCTTGCACGCATATCCATATACGGATTCATATCCCTGAATCTTACAATTTAAATCATAGAGGATCTGGCCTTTAGATCCGCACCGATACCGGACATCCGTACCCTAGTCTGAGCAACTTAGACCCTAAATACCTTTCAAAAATTCCTTTTCTTTTTATTGATATAAAATCTAATTAATCCATTTCAATCATGAGAGAAGGTAAATTCTCTTTTGGCTGTTACCTCTTATGAACATGGAAGATGTTTTGGATCACTATGGAGGTGTATATGTATATGGGTATTAATACCCTTCTTTTGGGAGTGAAGAGAGACAAACAAAAATTCTTCCTTCTAATTCTTTTGTCTGTACTTCGGGGTGCTGGCTTTTCTCTGATTAATCTTTGTTAGTTCCTGTACTCCTAGTTTTATACTAAAAAAATTGTTGAATCTTGGGGGATACACCTATACCTGAATGAAATATCCTCAAGGACAATGTCTTTTGACACATCTCAAGTGTTACGATGGAGAATTTTCCGTAAGATCTCCAACAATCTTAACGATATTATTACACTAGCCTTATGGAAAGTACTAATTACAAAGAAGACCAAAATGACTCGATACAGAGATAAACCAATAATTCTTGACTTTTTGAAGATGATATCATTGTGTTAATATAATCTTCAAAAGTTCGTATAGTTACAGGAAAGGAAAAGTAATATTCTTTCTTAAAATTCTTTTTGGTTTGATTTTTTTTCTAATTTTACTTTGGGTCACAATTTTAATACTGCTGACATCTAACTTCTTCGTAGTATGATGGAATTTGTCAACAGATGAGAATGCTTTGTGGTCCAATAGTGCTCCTAAACCCTAAACTCTAAGCCGTTCTGTTGATACCTTTGAGAATTTTAATTTACAGGAGGTGTTACAGATTTAGAAGACAAAAGGCAAAAGCAGTTTGTCTGGAGAGAATATACTAGGAAAGTTATTATTGTGAAAGATAATTGGATATTTGTATATGTGTTAATAAGGTATGTGACAAACCTATATGTCTATATTGAAATGGATTTGTGTGTGGTGGATTAAGTATACATACCCCTCAATGAAATAGAAGATCCGGAGAAATGATAATCCCGCTAAGTTAAATTTGATTGAGCGGACGATATAAATTATTGTGGTTATTTCTCAAGTGAATCTTTTGGCCAATGTGAGTAATTGAGTGTTAGACTTTGGTGTTGTTGAACATATTTGTGCTAAATAAAATTGTTGTGTCCTACACCGAAATTGGAGAAGAAGAAAAATTCATACACGGTGGTGATTCTAGAACTGCTAAAGTTCTTGATGAGAAGTTCTTATTAAATTTTACATCTGTTGGCATTATCTAAGGCGGCATATGATTTTAATATTTGTGCTAGATTGCAATATTTTACAACAGCAAGTTCCCTTACAAACAAAAAGCCCTGATCCCCTCGTACCACTTCCCAGCGGCCACTCCGCTGCCATATTTCCGCCCGCCATTTTTCCCGAAAAATCAACTAATTGCTCAGTTCCTCTCACTCTTCGACTTCGCAGGATCTTGCAAAAACCCAATCTTGAACTAGGTTTTTCTTCTTCTTTTGGGATCCCATATTGCGTTAAGAGTTCTACTCATCAAAGTTTCTTACTTCATTGCCATATCCTTGGATTATTTTTTTCGCAGAAATCTCCGATCAAATTCCGATCGCC
This sequence comes from Solanum clarkiae, assembly GCA_011800125.2. NCBI lineage: Eukaryota > Viridiplantae > Streptophyta > Magnoliopsida > Solanales > Solanaceae > Solanum > Solanum clarkiae. The sequence continues at coordinate 5,758 of JAABOM020129130.1, forward strand.
AGAAAGATCGACTTTCCTTTCTCATCGCCGGGAACATTAGGCGTGAAAATTCTTTTCAAATTGGAAACTATCTGTCACCAATCGAAGTGGTTTCATCCCATCAGGGCGGAATCGATTTGCTACGGCTAACTGTCTCTTTCCGGCGGTTCTCTTCCATCAGAATCTCTTACCTTTCTTGCTTTTTCTATTTTCCGGTAGCATTTAGAACAACGATTCATCTGAAAAAAGGGATCATTGCTTCATTGCCCAAGAATCCAAGATTCATTCAGTTTTGGGTCTTTGCTTCAGTCGACAATATCCAGCGTGGCTCCATCTCCAGTGAACAACAACTAAGAAGCTTTGAAATTCCGATGACATCCAGTTTTCAACACAAAACCAACCCAGGTTCAATCGTTCCTCTTCATCTCTTTACATCTTGAGTTTTGTGTAGTCACTTGCATAAATTTGTGTGGGTTGTTACCTTTCTTCTTGTACCTAAAATTCTTGTGCTGATTATTGTTATACTTCATTGTAGCATCTAGGTTTGTCATTTTGAATTGGAATTTGAGTTTTTGATAGGTTTGACAATTGGATTTGTCTCTATATTTCCATTGGAATTTAAGTCCTTTTTTGGCAAAAACCTTCTTAATTTGTTCAGCGATTTTACTTTTAGGGAGTTTATTAAATTGCTTACTATTATTATTTCTTGAGTTCTTACTGTTGCATATTGATTATTGTGCATTATTCCTATCGTTTTTTTACTGTTCCATATACTATTGTATCATTGCGTTGTTGATTTTGTGAGATTGTATTTTCTTGATCTTCTGTAATTCCTTTGAGTTATTAGTTTAGAGTTTAGTGGCATTAGTGACTGATAGTGGATTAGGGTCATGTCATCGGTTGGGATCGGAGGCGAGGGGTAGTAGGAGTAAGAAGGAAATAGATTTACTTAAATTGAGAGTAAGGTCGTGAAACATAGGATCACTAACAGGGAAGTCCATAGAGCTAGTTAAAAGTCTTAAGAGGAGACAAATTAATATTGCGTGTGTTTAGGAGACCAGATGGGTAGGCACCAACGCACGTGATGTGGTTTAAATTATGGTATTCTGGTGGATCTAGGGATAGAAATGGAGTAGGTATCCTAGTAGATGCGGACCTTAGGGAGTACACTGTCGAGGTCAAAAGGATAAATGATAGGATGATATCTATTGAACTCATTATCGGTAGACATATAGTGAATGTAGTTAATGCCTATGTGCCTCACGTGGGCCTAGATGAGAAAGTCAAGAAGCTCTTTTGGGAGGTTTTGAAAGAGGTTATGAGAAGTATACTGGACACAAAAGATCTTCATAGGGGGAGATTTTAATGGGCATATCGGTACAACTTCTAATGGGTTTGACGGTGTTTATGGAAGCTTTGGTTTTGGGGAGAGAAATGGAGGTGGGCCGTCTCTCTTGGATTTTGCTAAAGACTTTGAGTGGGTTATTGCTAATTCATATTTTCCAAAAAAGGAAAATCACTTAATTATGTTTTGTAGCACGGTTGTTAAGACCCAGATTGATTACTCACTCTTCCAGAAGGGTGATATCAATTTTTGCAAGAATTGCAACGTTATTTGAGTGAAAATATTTCCACTCAACATAGGCTTTTAGTGATGGATTTAGAGATTAAAAGGGATAAGAGGAAGAAGACTATTTATGTCTAACCGAGGATTACATAGGGAGGCCCGACTCTTGCCCTTTCTCGGGAGATGGGGGAAAGTTGAGTAGTTTGGGGGCTTGGAGTAGTAGTGGGGATGTGAACATGTGGGACACTATTGTTGGTTGTATTAGAAAAGTAGTTACCGAGGTACTAGGGGTATCAAAAGGGTCCTTTGGCGGACGTAAAGGAAACTGTGGTGGGATGGAGAAATTCAAGGCAAAGTGAGAGCTAAGAAAGTTGCCTATATGAAGTGGTTGGAGAGTACGGATGAAGATGAAAAATAAAGCATTAAGGATATCTATAAGACGGCGATGACAAAAGCAAAGAAAGCAGTCACTAGTGCTAAGACATCAGCATTTGAATGTTTGTATGTCGAGCTAGGAGAAAAAGTCAAGGACAAGAGATTGTATAGGCTCGCGAAAGAGAGAGATAGAGAGACAATAGCTCGTGACTTGGATCAAGTAAAGTGCATCAAGGATAAGGATAGTGAGGTGTTGGTGGATGAGACTTCCATTAAGCAAAGTTGGCAAGCTTACTTTCACAAAAAAAAGAGGATAGAGACATTGAGTTGGGTTATTTGGCACACTCTGATAGTTATCGAGACTTTGGCTGTTTCAGAGCTAAAGAGGTTAGACGCGCTGTTAGTAGGATGAGTAGAGGAAGAGCAATCAAACCCGATGTTATTCCAGTGAATTTTTGGAAGAGCACGGTTAAGGATGGTACAGAGTAGTTGACTAGGTTATTTAATGTTACTCTAAAGACTGCTAAGATGCCCGATGAGTGGAGGAGAAGTACAATGGTTCCATTGTACAAGAACAAGGATGATATTAAAAAATGTAACAATTACAGGGGTATCAAATTGCTAAGCCACACTATGAAGGTCTGGGAGAGACTGGTTGAGGTAAGAGTGAGAAGAGGAGTGTCTATTTCAGAGAATCAGTTCGGATTCATGCCAGGGCGATCGACTACTAAAATAATTCATCTTGTTCGGAGACTAGTAGAGAAATATAGGGAAAGAAAGAAGGACCTTCATATGGTATTCATTGATCTTACGAAGGTCTATGACAAAGTTCCAAGGGATGTCTTATGGAAGTGTCTAGAGGCGAAAGGTGTTCTAATAGTGTATATTAGAGTGATAAAGGACATGTACGACAGAGCCAAAACTCGGGTAAGGACGGTGGGAGTAGACTTGGAGTATTTTCCTGTTGATATGGGACTTCATCAAAGATCTCTGCTGAGCTCTTTTCTTTTGGCCTTAGTGATGGATGAGTTGATACGGTCTATCCAAGATGAGGTTCCATCGTGTATGCTATTTGCGGATGACATAGTACTGATTGATGAGACCAGGGATAAAGTTAATGATAGGTTGGAGGTTTAAAGACATACTTTGGAAAGGGTTCAAATTGAGCAGGATCAAGACAGAATGCCGGGAGTGCAAATTTAGTGTTACATGGGATGAAGCGGACATTGAAGTGAGGTTTGCCACTCAATCTATTACTAAGAGAGAAAGCTTTAAATATCTCAGGTCCATCATCCAAAGTAGTGTGATATTGATGAAGATGTCACATATTGTATTGGGGCAGCATGGATGAAATGGAGGCTTGCCTCTGGAGTATTACGTAATAAAAAGATACCACTTAAACTTAAATGAAAGTTGTACAGAATGGAGATTAGACCGTATTTGCTATATGGAGTAGAGTGTTGGCTAGTAAAAAATTCACATATTCAGAAATACAGATTGCAGAGATGAGGATGTTGAGATGGATGTGTGGACATACCAAGGGTGACAAGATTAGGAATGAGACCATTAAAGGGAAGTTAGAGGTGGCCTCTGTGGCAGAAAAGATGAGAGAAGCGAGACTACGATGGTTCAGACATGTGCACAGAAGAAGTGTTGACGCTCCTATCAAGAGGTGCGAGAGGTTAGAGTTAGAGGTTATACGAAGGAGTAGAGATAGCCGAAAAAGTATTGGGAGGAGGTGATTAAACAGGATATGGTGCAACTTCATATTACTGAGGACATGACCTTAGATAGAAAGGAATGGAGGTCGTGTATTACAGTAGAAGACTAGTAGGCCAGTAGGGGTAGGTTGATGTCTTGTCTTGTGATATAGTAGACTTGTAGGATTAGTCGTGTTATTATATATTGTGTTGTTATTGGCCATCATTTATTTTGCTATTTGTATTGTATTTATGAGTTTCCAATTGCTTTCCACTGTAGTCATTCTTGTATCTAGTATTTTCTGCTTTTGGGATTGATATATTTGAGTTGAGGATCTTCTAGAAACAACTTCTCTATCTCTATGAGGTAGTGGTAAAATTTGCATACATTTTACCCTCCCCAGACCCCACTTATAGGATTTTACTGAGTATGTTATTGTCGTTGTGCTAGATTGATGCTTGTGAATTTGATGAGATGCTACTAATATTTTTATGACAAGTATTGCGACCATACCAACAAAACATCTCTAAACTAGGGACTTTTTGGTGTGAAACTTAGAGGAAAGAAATGAAAAGCATCTTTGCTTCTTAAATCGCTATCTTACTGTGGTCATGTATATAAACTTATGTACTATTAGCCTTCTTTCTATAACCATTGTGGTGCTTTTGCTTATGTATGGTTTGGTTGTTGTGGATCTCTTGGCTAAATGGAGTACTACATTTGTACATTTTAGTTTTGTTTTATCTTAAGAGTACACAAGATATTATTTTTATAGATTATTTAAGTTTTTCTTTCAACTGTGAGAGTTGTGTTGGAATTGAGCATACTACAAAATTATATGCTTGTGTTTTTGAGTATCTAAATTGTTAGAATTAAATCTTACTGATTTTTTGAGACTCAAACAAATAACTAGATGTGAAAAATTCTACTGTTGTCATTTAAAATGATTTATCTTGATATGCAAAAGTATTTTTATTGAGAAACAAAGGTGAGGGGTTTGATGTATTCTTTATATGTCAATATAACTTACATGTTTTGATAACTTTATAAATTGTGAAAAAGTTCTCCCTCTATTATGAAATATTTGAAAGTGTAGGGGTGACTTATTATGATTATGTTTTTGATTGTATGCTAATAAATGTGGCATATATAGATTTGTGGTAGCCAGTTCTGATGTGACTAAATGCAATGCTAGAATTGAAAATATAAATAAAGTATATTGAGTTTTGGAAGTGATAATACTTCTCATGTTCTTATTGTTGAAAATAATGTTGTTTCTTGATTCATTTTTTTGGAAAGAAATCATTGGTGATACATGAGAGGTACATCGATTATGGTACCAAATAAATTGAACATTTTGTTGTACCGGAGGAGTACACTATATAACGTAAATTGGATTCAAAATTCACTAGTGGTTATGTGTTTATTCTTAAAAGAGCATCATAACATGAAAAAAAATTTTGATGACACGGGGAACCTGCAGCCGCTACCCTTTGGGAGCGCATAAGGTAAATACCCGCTCTTATGCAATAGCTCGTAAACCACATGAGAGAGATAATTTGCACTAGGCAAGCTCGGTGCGACGAGCTTGACCTAGAAGGCAAAACTTGCTTTCGCTGGCAAAGGGTTTCGAACTTGAAACCTCCAACATGGAAGTCTCAAGCTCAAACCACTATGCCATTCCGAAGGGTTCACAACAGGAAAATCAGTTAAACAAAATCGTTGGTTTGGAGTTAGTGACATTGAGGCTAGGCAGGTAAGAGATCTCTCAATGAGTATTCCAAGTGGAACAAAATCAGAATATTAGTTTTGTGTCTATGTGGCTGCCTTGACTGAATGGCAAAAATTTCATTTGAGACATAACATGATAAAACAGCCGTTTTGAGATGAAATTATTAGGTGTAGTCAAAGGTGAATTTGATCAATTCACTGACTAATAAAACATCAAGGGGAGTGAGACTTTTGTCATTTTGAAAAGATCAACAATGATGGTAGCCAACCTATGTGACTGGAGATCCCATGAATTAGGTTCATATGGTAATAAAACAAATCATTAGTTGATCAAATGAGCACTATAAAATTATGGCCTCATATGATGTGTGAAAATATAGTGCAATAACCTGCAAGGTAAAGTGAGGATGAGATACTCTCTTAATCCAACTCATATCCTTTATATGTGGTGTATTGCTCTACAAAATACACTTTATGATTGGACCTATATGAGTGTGAGGTAGTGCACCTTCTATGAAATTGTGACAGATTGCTAGAGCACTCATGAATACTAGGACACATGCATGACCTCTTAGTGCAAAACCACGATAACGACAAAGATTGTGCAAGTGTGATGTGATAGAATAAGACTCTGAGCTTACAAAAGAATTTTTGGTTTATAGAAGTTCTAAATTTCACCAATTGTTCTGTAAGTTTATATCTTAATTTTTCTAGGTTTAGTTCAAAGTCTACGAGCACCAGATTCAATGAATTGTACTCATGTGAAAACCCAACAAACTTCTTATTTCATTCTATTTCTTAATATTCTTTTTGAGATATATAGGGGATTGTTAGAAAAATGATTCTAGTATCTCAAAAATACTATTGTCTAGATTCATTACTTAATACCTTGTTAATGAATATTCAATATGTTAATTATTCTAACATATTTCTAATTGACTATTAAATGTCCTTAAAATCTTGTTTGAACATTGTCTTTAATATCAACCGAAATACCTTTCCAAAATCCAACGTCACTTTTCTTGTATTGATATTACCTAATTAATCCATTTCAATAATGAGAGGTGGTAAAATCTCTTTTGGCCGATACCTCTTATTAATATGGAAGACGCTTGGACCATTATGGAGGTGTGTATATGAGTATTACTGCCCTTCTTTTGGGAGTGAAGAGATATGGACAAAAATCCTTCATTCTAATTCTTCCATGTATACTTTGTGGTGCTGGGGTTTCTCTAATTAATCTATGTTAAGTTTTGTGCTCTTAGTTTTATACTAGAAGAGCTTGTTGAATCCTGGAAGATACACCTACACTGGATGAAATATCCTTAAGGATAGTGTCTTTTAACACATCCCAAGCTATGAAAATTCCATAGAAGTGTTATAATGGAGTACTTTCCGTAAAATTTCCAACAAGGACTTCACAAGCACAAGTATAATTGACCCAGTTTTTGAAATTAAGGGGCACAAATGAAGAGATGTTCAGCTAATTTGCCTTGCACAATTGTACCATTCTAGATCAGCAAAACTGCAGAGCTACTTTAATCCTTACTGTCATTATGCAGCTTTACACTTTACATTCATATATGCCAGTAGTTTACAAACAAAATCAAGTTATGAATGCTTGGATGCAAGTGTGAGTCCTCCAATTGGAAGACATGCTTTCCAAGAAAAAATCTTCTTCCATATTGGTCTCAAATAAGAATTGTGAATAAAAGTAGAAATGCCACAATTCACTAATTTACTGGAATAATTTTTCGACTGTCACCACTAATGTCCATTCTCTGGGCTTTCGGACTTGGTTGGACAGGAAAAGCTCATGTGAATCCAAAAAACAATCAGATAATGCCCATATAATCATGAGCATACATGATATGAAAACATGTTTAATTAACCATTGCATGATCTTTCTGTCATTATAAACATGTCAAAGTACAGGACTCATGTGGGATTTATTGAAACCTCATTTTCACATATGCACTACCAACCTATAGCTTATCGAAGGAAAATCTTATAATCGGCAGGCAAACACAATTTCCCACTGCTACATGTAAGAAAGCAATCACAAACCAGACAGAACACAAAGATTACTCGGTACTCAAACAAGATGGTGCAAAAATAAGCCAACAGTAACTTACCAGCTGCCTTGTATCTGTATGGATATGTCCGTAGGGGATCTAATTTTGTCGCCATATTAAGATCACTTTTTGCCATTTCACGATCACAGTATTCAGAACGCTTCTCATAAGCAGATGCATTATATTTTGCTTTCTCAATCAGCTTTGTCATCTCATCATAAGCTAATTTTCTCTGATCTTTTAGATGGTAAACACGTGCCAGACCCTGATGGGCTCGTGTATGCTTAATATTCAGAGCATTTGTGTAGCAATCAATTGCATTATCTAGCTTATCAACATCTACATAGACACTTGCCAGATTACTGAGAGCCTGCAGTGCAATGTACGTTTCAAGCAAATCTTTTGATTCCTAGAATTCATGAATTAGTATCTGACTGAAAGGAACACTCACCTGGCCTTTCCGAAGACCATCTGAAGGGCACCTTAGAGCTTCTTCAAGCAGTTGTATAACATACAACGAAGATTCAGAGTCAGGACTTGTTTCTGATAACACATATGCTTTCAGGAAAAAGGCTTCAAATGATCTCTGGATTGAGATAGATTCTTCAGCTTTAGCGATTGCTTCTTCACGATAACCTGTGTCATATAATATCCATCCTTCATAGACTAGCCTTTCATGCTCAGAGGTAGCTTGGTTTCTTGCTTCTCTCAAACTACGCATTGCTGCCTTGTGGCTATTTAATCTATAAAGAAGTGCAGATCAGTCCCAAGCAGCGCAAAAAAAAAAAAAAAAAAAACTCCATACACCTCCCAAATATTCATATTTCAGCTTCTCAAGCATGAGAAAGCAATTTTTATATGTAGGGATGGGCATAAAATACCAAAAAAAAAAAAAAAAACCGATGAACCAAACCAAACCAGAATCCTTAGTAATTTAATATTCGGTAATTTGGTATTTGGTATAGTACTCAAGAGTAAAATTTTAGAATTATGGTATTGGGGTTTGGGATTGGTATGAGGCATTAATACTATTTGGTATTCATTATTTGTCAAACACCGTATTATTTACTTAATGAAGTCCATAAATTAACATGTCCATTACTCTTTAGTACTCTAAGTTGCTAGGACTCGGGTGCGGGTGTCCGATATGGGTACGGATCCTTCATGATCTCATTTTTAAGATTCGGGGATATGGATCCATTTATAGATACGGATGCGGGAATTCGCCTAAAAATAATCAAAAGATCTAAAAATAGAGTGACAAAACCTAATTTATGAGATATTCTGTGGAGAACTTGAAGAGAATCCTGGGAGGAGATTAAAGGTACATGTGACAAAGAAATTTCTATATAAAAGGTATTCCATTTTCTTCAATTTCACCTTAGCTTTTATATTGATTACATAAATCATTAAAATCATCCAAACTTTCCCTATCAATTTTGGTCAAAGCACCCGAAACCGGTCGACCAAATCGGACACGGATTCCAATTCCACACCCACACCCACACCCATGTCATCTCAACACGGGTGCGGCACCAAAGTGAAGAGTCTGAGCAACTTAGTTAGTACTAGTCCAAACAGAAATTTAAAGATTAAATATAAATAATCCAAATATCTGTCTTTTAATTATGTCAATTTGCTTTTCTTGAAGTCTTCTAGCCTGTTGATCTTCTATTAAATCACGCCTTCACATAGAAATAATTAGAGCAATAGTATTAATTTTGTAATAGAATCGGCTACAACTTCAATACAGTATCACCAAATACTGTACCATATCGAAGTTTGATTTACCGATTACCGAATTATCGACCCGACACTTAAGAATTCAGTATCTGGTATCTACCTTTAACTACCAATTACCGAATTAGTGAACCCGAAAATTGAAAATTCCAAACCAAATACGGAACACCCATGCCTAAGTGTATGTAAGTTTTTGTTGTGCGCTAAGTGCACAGTAAACCAAAACATTCGTAGTTTCAGTTGACTTTATAAGACACGAGGAGGTAAGCATCATAGATTTGCATATTACAAAAGTATCTCACAGAAAAATATAGATAATATAGAAGTATATGTAGCTAATTTAAGGTTATAAACCAGTAGAGCTTAAAATTTTTTATAGCGGCTGGAAGGAAACAGACAGCACAGAAAGATGAATAAACCAAACAGGATTATTATAGTATAACTTAAATGTCTGCATACCGTAAAAGCAGGAGAGATTGCCTGAACCTTAAGAGACTCTTCCCTGGATCATTAGATAACATATGGTGGACAACAGCTAAGGAGCCAATATCATCTACGGAGGACCATCGGTCATATAGTTGCATCCAGCAATCAGCCTGACTGCACGGTTGAACATTATGACTTAGAAGCTCCACCAAGTGTTCACCTTGCAACTTCCCATGGAACATCATGTAATGGGGATCTAAAGTCAAGAGTGCCCTAACATCCCTTAAAGCTCCTTCATATTCCTCCAGTACAATTAAAAACCAAGCACGAAGCTCAAGGCAGTCAGGAGAAATCTTGAAGCCAAGTATTTTGTTGATCTCAGATATAGCTGGTCCAAGTCTATTTTCCTCCGCCTTTGAAACAGCTCTGTACTTGTACGGATATGAAAGAGTTGGATCCAGTTCACTAGCTGCACTTAAATCCATTGTCTTTTCTTTTCCTTGACAATACATCGATCGCTCCTGATACATCCACCCAGAAGGTGTATAATCAGAAATGAGGGAGTCCATCAACTTATATGCCTTGTACATATGACCTTGCTTGTATTTGGATCTGGCAATGCCTACTAAGGAATATACATGACCAGCTTCCACAGATGCCTCAAACCATTTCTGTGCATCCTTGTACTCTTTTCTTTCAAGCATCACACAACCTAATTGGTGGAATACTAGTTGCTTCTGCCAGCCTTCACTTGCACATTCTCCCATCCTTTCCAACAGCATTACTGTTGTGTTTGATTTCAGGTCATCCTCCATAGCTGCTTGGCTCAGAAAATAGTAGAGCAAAAAGGAAGCATGTCCAACGTATGATAATCGGTCCTTACCTTCTGAACTGCAGAAGAGCCTCGACACGTTTGGATTGTGCATTGAATTTGGAAGTTCCCTTAAAAATACCTGCAAACATGCCGCCACTAGAAGATATCCATTCTCCTCCAGTCCATATTCAAGAAGCAACATAGCACTATCCATGTCAAAGACCAATGATGCTAAATACGCATCACAAACAGACTTCATCTCATCACAGCAGAATTTGTTGGCTAATGAAAGGAGCTCTAGGACTATGTCTGGGTCGAAAGAGTCAACACTTTTTGTTCTGCTAAACATCTCAGCTGCTTTCATCCCCTTTGCAGATATCCCATTGTTTGAAAAATTTATTTTCTCCCTTCGCGAGTCCATGAAGCTACCATAGAGCAGGACTTCAAATGGCCTAGAAAGTGATGCTATATTAAATCTCCCGCACCTGATTTCATCATCCCCAATGCAAAATGACATGTCAAAATCCTCTTCCTCATCATTGCCACGACTCGATGAAGTGGAACATTCTTCATCCACGTAAATTTCAGTACCCTGATCCCGGTGGCACATACAAGGTTCAGTAGCTGAGTCAGGATTATACCCCGCTACCAGAGCACTTCCAGGGCATTCCATGCTTCGGCCACAACAATCCATGGCGGATACACCAAGCAACTCATCCTCCCTTCGCTCAAATCTCAACCAGGCAGAAAGAACAACCTTTGAATGCACATCAACAGCGTGCAGCCTAGCTGACATAAGGCACCTCCTAAACAATTTAGGATCTGGTAAGCCCCTAAATATGGCACATTGCTCAAGATACATCCTTGACTTGCCAAACTGATCACAACCCTCCGTCCTATAATAAACATCAGCTAATGTCTCCACAAAATTCATAGGTTTGAGACAAAACTCAATGTGGGGCTCAAGTTGATCAGCTTTTGGCAGGCCATAACTAGCAAGGGCTTCAGCTAAAAAGGCCGAATTAACCTCATCTTTGGATTGAACAGTCTGAAAATTACGATCGGATCTAGACCTAGCAGAATTAGACAACAAATTCTGTAAAAACTTGTCACCTACACCACCACCACCAGAAGCAAGCCCGTTGGTGGTTGTTGTTCCGGACGGATTAAGGGAATACACTTGCGTTCCCTTACATCCCTCCATCATGTTCAAACTACGCATCGTTGAAAATATGTTATGTTGCATATTCCCTCAAATTCAACATCACCCACCATAAAACACGAAAAAAGAAAGAATCTCTTTTTAGGTAAACAAGAAATAAATACAAAACAACGGTGCTGCAGGCTATTTTGGACGATTAACAATAATGGGTCTTTATTATTATTTCTATTCTTTTCAAAAACCTCACCTTTCTGGAAAAAAAAACAAAAAGAAAGAAAAAAAAAACCCGGAAAAGTTGAATCTTGGGTGGGTTTTATATGAATTTCTTTGGCTAAAGAAGAGATAAAGATGGACGAAAGGTGGCGATTCGAATGGTCAGAAAAACCTCTGCATAATCATGTGTAGATGTTACAGAGAAATTGTAAAAATCCGTTAAAATTGGGGAGCCGCTCAAAGAGGACAATCTTGTATTTCAGCGCGCCATCTTTTCCGACAATACCCGTTTTCCTCGACCCGTACCCGATCCCCTTGTCGGGGTGACTTCATTTATTGGATAAGAAAGAATCTTTTAAGTTGGCGCTTCATCACGTTTCCTGTGGTGAAATTAAAAATGAAAAATAATTTTTGAAAATTAAAATTAAATTTGATCAATAGTACTTATAGTAGTTGTTTTTGATTTTTTTATAAATAATTTAGAGTAAAATAAATAAAAATATATATTTAAAATTTTTTAAAATTCAATTTTATAGTCTAATATATTTGTTGAGGTTAAACTCCAAAAGAAAAAGTAAAAAAAATTCACCAAGCACCTCAAAATGATCATCAATTTCTTTGAAAAAATATTGGAATTACTGCACTTATCATATCGTAGTGTTTGATTTATTGTTAATTTATCTTATTATACAAATGACGGTTGATGAGCAAGTAGATAATTATCTATTGATGTGCCTACTTGAGTTATCTGTTTCCTATTATATGGGGTCTATGCATGGGCGGATCCACCCTTTGCCGAGGGGTATCACGCGACACTCTTTCGTTGAAAAATTACATTGTGTAGACAAGTCAATTCTAATTGTATATACTATATATTAAATTTGACGCCTCTTGACACAAGGTGAAGAACTAGCTCATAGGTTGGGGAGTTGTAGAACTCTTTCTTAATATTTAGAGTTTGAGCCTAGCTTAGGTTCTTTAAGATTTTTTTAAAATTCTTTATTTTTACAATTCACATTTTTTAGAAAATAACTAATGCATTTTTTACTTTATTTTTTAAGAACCGAAGACCTCTTTTTCCCTCTAATTTTTAAATGATTGATTTAAATTAAAATAGACTATTTAACTTTAATATTTTAGTTTTAAGAAAATATATACTTTTAGGGATTTAAGAAATCTCCAATTTCAAAATCCAAAAGGAACTACAGCGGTCCAAGTCTTCAACAGCCTCCATGCTCCAGTCATCTTCTTGGCTTCGTGATTCTTCCATTCATGACTTTGTAGTACTTTATATTTTGACATCTCTTGATGTAAATCCTGGCTTCGCCACTGGATCTATGAAAAATATTTTGTGGACATTTTAAGACTATTGCTTATTTCAACTATGATTTTACAATATTATCTCTAATAAATAAATTTTCCAGTTGCTTCAACTGTGATTTCATTGTACCACCCAAATTAATTATTTTATATTAGATAAATACTGAAATTAAAATAAAACAAATTTCTCTTTAATCTGTACAAGTAAAATTAAATAGCTATATATTTTTCCATGATTATATTTGTGTCAAAAAGAAAGTTACAAATATGTATATTAAAATTTAAAATCACTAAATTTAAAATTTGACCGATATTAATAATATTTATTGAGTATTAATTCTATACTTAATAAAAAATTTAATAATATCATTAAAAAAATTTATAAATACTTATTAAACCCATATATTTTGCACGGGATCTTCATAACTAGTAATAATATTAATATTAGAAAATTATGACATAAATGATAGAAAATTATAGTTTAGGGTTTGATGAAATTTTTTTAAGAGAAATTCGAAAGAATTAATGAATACTTAACTTTCTATTGCTTTTATGTTGTCCCCTTCAACTATAATTAAAAGTTCCAGATGTACACTTGAAAGTAATGAGTACTTAATTTTCAATTGCTTTTATGTTGACTCCTTCAACTATAGTTAAAATTTGAGAGATACACTAAAGTCCTATCACCTTCTTAAAACCATTTAATTTGTAATTTTATGTTCCTTATTCGCTTATGTGGCAGAATTTGTGAGTCCACTTAGTTAAGGCACATGAGAAATTTTCTTAGGCAGCAGTGATCAATACAAATTGGTCGCATATGATGTGAATATTGAAAAATAAAAATATTAAAAACAACTCATTAAATATGTTTTCTTCCTCTTTTAACCCAGACCTCCATAGTTTTCTTAAGTATAAACCTTATTTTTAATGTCAGATATAACAAAATTTAAGTAATAATTATATTTAACCATCCAAACAATGTGCAAGTATATTTATATCAAATTCGTCATTTTTTCTGAAAATTACTTAACAAAAATTTAAAAATTTCTCTAGCAAAAAAAAAATAAATTCAATCACCCTCACAATCCCTCAGGTTACATTCATGACCAACAACCATCACAATATCAGTTGTAACCCCCTGCTCCACGTAGACAAATAAGAACATAAAATTACAAAATAAATGAGTTAAGAGGGGTAATAAGAGTTTGGTGATGTTCAAGTGTATCTTTGGAATTTCGACTATAATTTGGGGGTTGCATATATATATATATATATATATATATATATATATTTAAAAAAATCAATATTTTCTGAGTTTTTTCTTCATTCACCCGTCAAAGTGATTAAAAATTGTTGATTGAAATTAGGAAAATTAGCAATTAAAATAATTTTCTGTTAGATGGGGTTGAATAAGGCGTTGTTTGGTTGGCCTTATAAGCAATCTTCATTTTTTTTTTATAGTCATCATGTTACATTTTTTAAAAGTCAATTTAAGTAATTTATAAAGCTAAATTAAAATATTTTTATTTGATAGTTTAAAATAAAAATTTAGATATTCAAGAACTATTTCTATAGATTATAATTTTTTCATATTAATATAATGAAAAAATATATTTTAAAATGTTTGTTAAAATTCATATCATTTGTTTCTTAAAAAAAATGTGACAATTAAAAAAAAAAAAACAAAGGAAGTAATAATTTGTTTTAGTTGGTTGTACCCGAAAAGTTTTTTTTTTTTTTTTTTGCATAGTTTATTTTATACGGAATAAAATATGAAACAAAGTGTGTGTAAAACTATATATAAACAAGAGTACTTACGAATAAAAATGATCTCAAAGTATGCACTGCGTAACAATACATATATTATTATATCCACAATTATAGTATAACAGGATTTACATTATTACATTTGGATAATGAATTGATGGCCACATTATTATCTTCTTTTAGCACATAACTTTGTCAGACAAGGCAAAAGAAGAAAAATCAGATAATTGATACTTTATTTAATTAAAACAACTGCATGAATAATTTCGACATATTAATTAATTACTTAGGGGAAAAAAATTGTACAACTCTATATTATATGAATATGTCAATAAAAAATATTTATCATCAAATGTCAATAGTTTTTTTTTTATAAAAGTGTGCATGTGTAAATCATATTCTAAAAAAAAAAAATTAACAAATTAAAATAAGAGGAAAATATCTACCAATAAGAAATGCATTTATTGCAATGTACTTTTTAATGTTTCTCTTTTTTCTCTCTCCTTATTTAATACTTGAAGTGTTATGGAAAAAATTTGAATGTTTTATTTTTTTACAAAGTGTAATAATCAATAAACAACAACATACCCCAGTGCCTCAAAAGACTCCCGCTCATTGCGAGATGAGGGGGGGTCGGATGTACGCAGTCTAACTCCTATGTTTAAAAACATAAAGCGACTGTTTCCAGATGACCCATGAGGAGTGTCGAAAGTTGCATTGACTAACTGCTA
>JAABOM020129150.1:0-21356 GCA_011800125.2 Solanum clarkiae
GAGGGGGGGGGGGGGGGGGGGGGGGGGGGAAGGGAGAGAGAAAGAGAGAGAGAGGGTAGGTTTAAAATACAGAATACAAAGAGGAAGAGAGTGAGAGAGAGAGAAAATGAAATAGAAAGAGGAGATTTAGGAGAGACACAAAGAGAAAGATAATGATTGAGGAGGAGAAAGATAGAGATTGAGGAGATAGACGAGCGATATTAAAGAGAGAGGCGAAATAGATTAAATTTTTATTAGCATCTCAAAATGTAACTATGAATTGTGAATACTCAAGCTATAACTATAGATCTCAAATTATGTCCAAATGAGTTATTTTTAAAATTTTGTTATCTATAAGCAATGCAGTTTTAATTTTTAAAAGAACATTCACATCTCACAATGTACTGATCAAATGTTGTCTTGTTAAGGAGGAGATTATTCTATCAATAATTTTTTTTGACAAAATGCTTAATACCCCCTGAATTTGAAGCTTTTTATTTACTAAACACGTAAACTATGATCCATTTTAAATACCCCCCTCCCTGCGGAACTCCTTTAAAGCTTGATCGAGACCTCCTGTAACGTCCATCTGGCATAAAAGTGGACTACAATCTCTAAAAGACGCGTGAGGAAGTAAATTTTAGGCCAAATCAGACTCTCTTCAATGGTAAAATCCAATTTTTCTTACTTTTTCTCCATAAATAAGAGTATTTTACCTCTCTTCTCCATCATATCTATTTATTCACCATTTTTTCTTACTTTTCTCTCCCTTTTCAAATTTTTGAAATTTATCTCCTTCTTTATGTGCTAAATTCATGAATTATAATAGGATACTTGTTTGTTTATGTGGGAGTCTTCCAATCATAAGAATTTCATGGACAAATGACAATTCTGGATGTAGATTCCTCGGTTGTAGGCACTATGGGGTATGTACTATTTTTTTCTTTTAATATCATAGTATGTAATTTTT
The DNA here is from genome assembly GCA_011800125.2 of Solanum clarkiae. Taxonomy (NCBI): domain Eukaryota; kingdom Viridiplantae; phylum Streptophyta; class Magnoliopsida; order Solanales; family Solanaceae; genus Solanum; species Solanum clarkiae. Next base: position 950 of record JAABOM020129150.1, read on the forward strand.
TAAACTTTTATTTCATGGAATGCAGCCCTTATTTCAAACTCCTTGTAAGTTTTTCGACTGGTATATTCCAAGCCAAACAAATGTTGTGATTTTGGGATTATTGAATAAGATCAACAACCAACAAAAGCAGCTGAAATGGAGAAGGATGTTAAAAATGATTTTGTGAATTAGTTTGATATGCAATGTAATAATGTTCTTTCAGTTAGTGTGCCGTTGAAAAGAAAATTAGTGAAGTTATCATCAACGCAAGAACCTAAGATAATTCTTTGTATGTATTGGTGTATGTTTTGTTTCTTCTGACTTAGAATGTAACTCAAATTGATTCCTACAAAATCTTGTTAGCATATTTTTAGAAAAATATTTTTCTTTATTAGATATGTTGTGTATATTTATTATAAAAAGTTTTTCTTTAAGCAAATAAAACTTAGTAAAAATTGGGTGAATTGAATTGTAATATACATTTTAGTTCATTTCAGCCAAACTCATTTTAACACAAATAATTCTTGAGCTAATTAATAACCCATTAACTTAATGCATTTTTACTCATTTATTCGACACATTTTAATACAATGTTACTAATGCTTGCATGAAATTGCTTAGATCTTAAATTAATGTTTGGGTAAGCTTTTTAAAAAAATGTACTTCAGAGTAGTTATAAAAATTATTTTTTAGAAATTAAAAATAATTTTAAAAGGTTGATTAAATATAAACTATTAGTAGTACAAAATTACGAGTTTAGTAATGAATGTATGTTTTTCAATTTCTAACTGCTTTAATATTTAAAACTTTGTAACCTAATCCAATTAGCTCACTATATAAAAGATATCATTTTCTGTAATAAAAAAAACTCTAAAAAGATTAAGAAAAAAAGGGGGAAACAAATCGCTTCATAATTAGTCTTATGAATCATAATTAAAACATTTTTACAAGTCAAAGAGGGCCCCACCATGAGACCCAGAAATACACCATCACCATCAGGATATCTATGTTAACTGCTCTTCCACCATGTCATGCATGTGCATACACGACAAACACAGGTGAACAATGCAAGGGGTCAAAATCAAGCTTTAAAGGAGTTCGCCGGGGGGAGGGGGGAGGGTATGTTCAAAACGGGTCATAGTTTATGTATTCAATAAATTAAAAAACTTCAAGTTTAGAGGGTTGTTTAAGCATTCTGTTTTTTTTTTTTCTAATATATAAGTTATTTAACCTAATCAATTCAATATATTATGAGTTTTCTGAGTATCCATACATGCCTGAAAATTTTAGTTTTCAAAGAAGTTTAATGAATGTGTCGATTTAATTTTAAGAGAAAATAGTTATAAGAGTAATTTATAACTTGGTTCAACTTTAAAATTTCTTATCAAAGATGAAAACATCTCAATGAAATTCCTGAATAATTTTATTCTTTTTTTAAATTGTTGAAGTTGGCATATGATAGTAAAATAATGTTGAAGGTAAGCCGTATGGCAATGAGGACAAAGGCGTGCAGCTGTTTAAAGTCGTACTTAGTTGAGGAGAGAGAGAGAAAAGAGACCTACATTCACTGTTACTGCCAACATTTACATTTCAAAAAGGGCGAAAGACCATCATTGCAGTGCAGCTAGTACTACACATCAGTGACTACCTTTTCTTCTCTTTCATTTTTGCTTTCTAAAATGAAAACCGAAGGGCATTTCCAACACCATTTATATCCACAAAAAAATATTTTCTCACTTTTATTATTATATAATAATTATTTCTTATTTTATTTATGTTTTCTTATTTGATAAAAACATATCGTTTCTAATCATTCACCATATACAATTTATATTCTTTTCGTTTATAGTCGTTTAATATAAAATTATTTTATATAATAATTTTTAAAATAATATAAATTACTGGCAAAGTATTATACATTATACATATCAATTTTTATGCATGTCAATTGCTACTTTTGTCAAATGTTTATTATTTTTTATTATGCTAAAGTACATTGTCTTATTTGTCTAATAATTTATGTGTTTGATTTTTTTACTTTTTGCGACATTGATCTATTACATATCTCCATATTCCTTTTAAAAGAGTATATATATGAGTATAAACTTTTAAATATGGATGATTTTGTAAAAATAATTAGTTAATGATAGTAGTAGCTAGTTAATTTCAATAGTATTTTATATGGTTTAAATAATCTCTTCACATTAGGTATGAGCAATTTTTTTAATAAGACATAAACTTATGGGTCAACTTTTACATTTCAAAAAGATTGAAAAAATCATGATTTGAAATTTCAAATTATAAATTTTTTTTTAAAAAAAATTGGGGTTTATTCCAAATTTATTGCCAAACATGGTTTGCAATCATGACTTCATATCTCATACTTAAGCACAAGTTAATGCTTATTCATTTCTATTTGTTTGTTTGATTTTTATTTGAAACAAATTTATGAAAGTGAAAATATTTTAGAATCTTGTAATTTTAAATTAAAGATAGGTAGAATATACTGTAATGTAATTTAATAGTACATTGCATTTCAAAAAGATTGAAAAAATCATGATTTGAAATTTCAAATTATTAATTTTTTTAAAAAAAAATTGGGGTTTATTCCAAATTTATTGCCAAACATGGTTTGCAATCATGACTTCATATCTCATACTTAAGCACAAGTTAATGCTTATCCATTTCGATTTGTTTGTTTAATTTTTATTTGAAACAAATTTATGAAAGTGAAAATATTTTAGAATCTTGTAATTTTAAATTAAAGATAGATAGAATATACTATAATGTACTTTAATAGTATATTATTAAATATGACATGTAAAAAGTTTAAATTAAAAAGTTGTCAAAATAACAAAAGGACAATCTTATTAAAAGTGATTAAAAAGAAAAGTGAAGTATGAAATGCAAAAAAGTAATAAAACAGATAGCCTCGTTAAATTCTTTTATATTAAACGTGTCTGTTTTTATATTTTGATTGTGCATTATATTGTGGTTCACTGGTTAATGTCTTCAACAACTCCTGCGCCAACTTCAACACATATCTTTGCTTTAGTCAGGGTAGAATCATGATTTTGACTAGGAAATTCAAAACACAAATACAAAATTGCCATATATGATATTTGAACCAACAAAATGTAATATATGCACAAAAATGAACTTGTTTACTTTATTTGTGCAATATAGCTTTTCGAACCAAATGCCCTTCAGCGCGTGGCTCCGTCACTGGTCATGACTTTTTAAAGTTTTTCAAATATGAATGTAGGATTATTTTTATGGAGAAGAGAAGAGAGTTTTAGAATTATTGAAAGACAGATCCATGTAATTTTAATTTAATAGTGGTAATTATTTTCATCACTTAACCTTATTTTGCCTGAGAGCTTCATAGGATTTGTCATAATATATTTTACCCCTCCAGCGTTCAGAACTCCGAAGAGGTTCTTTCGTGAAAAAACCAAAAGTTGTGACATCACATACGACTTTATCCTGCAAATAATTCTCCACTCTCTTCTTAAATTCTCTTTACTTTGTAAGTTTCTCTCTATTTTTCTTTACAAACATTTAATAGCATACGGGAGGAAAATTTATTTTCAACTGGCGATTTCCAATACTCCTCGGGTCCAATTTATTTGTTTTTTTACTCCATGTAGATTTTTTTTGTTACGGCAATTTCTTAATTTAAATTTTCCTTGTGAGATGTTTAAGATTACAAAATTGAAGAAGATCCTACACATAATATGTAAAACAAAAAGATTCAAAAATCTCATATCAAGTTAAACCAGACAAACAAATTTAAACGAGGGGAGTACATATAAGTGTAATCCCAAACACCCAGTTACGGTTTAGATTTTGTCTCGAGTAATTCCATGTTTGGACTCCAATTTTTATAGGGAAAATATGTATCAAGCTGCAGGGCCCCACCAGGAGGATGAACTTTTCTCTTTTTAATGATTACCAAGGTGAAAGCTGCAGTGGATGAAGAAATTCAAAAGGCATAATATAATTAGATAGAGTAAATGCATGCAATATTGTTGTAAAAGATAAGTGCTGGCTAGTATTACCGTCATGATTTTTTATTCTCATGTTGTATGGTGCCCTTATAAAAGGGCTGCTGGCATACCAGAGGGAGATGCAAGGTAATAAGATAAATATTACAATAATAACTTTATGCAGTGAATTTAATGATAGGAACTTGACAATCAAGATTAAAGTTTGAATGTATCAAAGTTGTTACTTCCTCCTTCAAGTTCCCGTTGTTGCTGATCTCTTGAAAAAAACTGATGGTGATAGAGGAGTTGGTTATGATCCCTCAAATTGAACCCTAAATTATGTTGGTGGGATAGCCCATGACTAGTGGTACTAGCAATGCCTCCTAAACTTTGATACTTGGATAGTTCGGACTTGGCACAGCTAAGATCTAGCTGGAGCTGTCGGAGCTGGTGTTGGAGAAGTGAGATGACACCAACGCAACCGTAGACAGGATCTCTGAGGCGCATGTCTGCCTCGTAAGCAAGAGAGTTGACGGCGTCTTCCCTTTGGTGAGGCTGCAACTCATTCAGTAGCTTCGTGACATTGCTGGCCCCAAAGATTTTATGTACATTTGCAAATTTCTGGGGCTGATCGGGGGGGAAGTAAGGAGCAAACACACATTCTGGCTGGCATTTCCGACGCAGGACTTTACATGCTGCACATGGTGAGTAGGATGATAGTGAAGAAGCCATTCACAAATACTTCTCTTGAATACCTGCAAATAACAACTAGGATCATTTACTAATGAAGCATTTCTGCATCACTACATAAATAAGTGGATTCTAGTTCATATTCTATCACCTGTAAACAAATCAATATATTTAATTTACTTATAACACGTAAATCCACATCGTCATTAACCTGAATAATAAATTGAAAATCAGCCTAAATATTGCTCCAATAGTGTTAAAAGTTTCCCAAACTCTAATTGTTACTACTCCGTGTATATATTTTCTCAGTTTTGTCTTCCTTGCCATGTGGATCTTTTAAGTCTTGAAGAACTACGGCATACTACGCAACTATAATTATATCCAAGATAAGCCTTTTTCTAACAAAGAGGAAACAAAATTTTATATACACCTACTAAAAAGGAAAATAATATAGGTACCTTTCACAATCTTGCTGCTGCACCTGCATTAAAACCCAAACGAAAGGGCAATATACTTACAAATTGGAAACCCTTGTGGTACTGAAAACAATGAGGTGGATATTGAAGAAGAAAGAAGCAGCAAAAATAAAAAATTCAGACTGAATATATTGTTTAAGTACAAGCAATTTTCCCCGTATCTCTAGCTCTCAACTGAGTAGACGATCTGCATATAAGCTGGGACCGTAAAGGATAAAACAAGTTTTAATTAACAATGAAGATTATTCGTACTAATACTAACAGTAATGTGTACTAAGGTTTTCATGGGGATTAGATCCAGTAAAATTGTGGAAGTAAGAGCTTTATGATGTACTTGTTAAATGCTATTATTATTATTATTATTATTATTATTATTATTATTATTATTATTATTATTATTATTATTATTATTATTATTATTATGATCATCATCATTGATATTATTGTCTAACTCCTAGACAAGTGAACCTCTTGTCAATTCTTGCGCCTTGGAGTAAGACTTGGTACATGCATATGTAGAAGAAATAAAGGAGAAAAGGAAATTAAACTTTATTGCTACCTCCTAGTTCTATTTTTCTTGAATGTTTTCCGTGCCACAGTGTTGTGTGTCCTCCAACTTTGGTCAAACTTTTTTTTCACTTTCAGTGCATATGGCTCGATTTTTGTGATGGACAGCTGAAAGTCAAGCTTTGGATCTCGTAGAGTAGCAGCTATCTTTTCACTATACAACTTCCTTTTTCAGTTTTTTGTTTTACTAAAACAGAGATTTCAACTTTCTTATAAAGTTGGGCACTTGATAAACGATATTTGACCTCCTCTCAAACCCTATATATGGTAGACAGGAAAGGAGATACAAAAATATATAGAGGGAATACTTAATAGGTGGAGTAACAATATAATCACGCAAAAGGGTATTCTTTGAAAAGGAATAAAATGGCAATCTTTAAGCTTCCATTTTTAAAGCCAAAAGAAGCTCAAGTTTGTAGTAACAATGGGCAGGAGACAAGCATATAAAGATGGTGACAATAATACCAAACACAACAAAAGGAACTCTCTTGAATAGGTTACTGTTGTTTGGCCTTTTCCTTTAACTTTATGCATATTGGGACTCCAGTGTTAAGATATATAAATGTTTTTTTCACTTCCATTTTAATTATCTGGTGAAAGAGGACAAACTATTTTATTTTTTTATCATCAAGTCAGGCTTACAACTTTTATGTTTTTCAAAATATAATTTATATTTTTAAAAACTATCTATAAAAATACAATAAGTTAAAATGACTTGTAATTTAAATTATTTAAATTAACAGTAGATAACTACAAGTAGTGTTACTATCAAATACAGTGGGAACAAAAGATAATTAACAAGATAGTGTAGAAATTCTTTGCACATTAAGGGGTCGTTTGATTCATGACATAAAGAGATATCATATATGTAAAGCTTGTTTTTTGAATTTTTATTTTAAGTTATAAAATTTATGGATAAAACAATTAAATGACTACAACGTTCTTCTGAAGTCCTTTAAGAAGGATAAAGTAAATATTAAAAATAAAAGATCAAATTTATCTATTATAAGCCAAACAAATATTATGATTTATAGGTATCAAATAAGCAGGTTAGACTGAATTTAATTGGGTTGCGTTAATAAATGGAAGAGTCCAAAGTTTCTTTTGACTGAAATGGATTGAATTGAAATGGGATAAAATATGGGTCATAATCTAACACGCTCAATTCTTACTAAATTGTAATTATTGTATTTGTTTTGCTTATAAACTTTTAATAACTAATTCTTTTCTCTTTATTATGGTTATTATAAACTTAAATATTCTAACAAAATTTCTCATAAGAGAATTTGACTGCATATCAACTAAATTTTTAATGAAATGTGATGAATCATTAGATTGAAATGTATTGAACTAGCAAATGAGCGAGATATTACCAATTGCACGATTCGGCAAATTGTGATATATAAATATAGCACGGTTTCTTTGCAAAACAAATGATCCATTGTATATAATATGATCCATCCGGGGGAAAGAGAAGAAAGAGGAGTGTAATAAAAGAAAAGTCAGAGAGTTACGTTGTTTAATAGTTGTCCAGTTTTCATATTGTGATTATGAATGGATGGTTTATGGGGCGGAGCATTTCAGGGTTTCTGATAGAATAAAGTGGGAGGTTGAGGGAATTAACTTGCCTCGTGACATTGATGTGACCTTTCCTAATTATTCCATTTGTTACTCATTCTCATTCAATTCAACTTCCTAACCCCACATCCGTCGCTCCTTTTGTTTTCTAGTATAACTAATTCATCTTTATTATTTTCAAGACGCTACACTGCATTACGTATCAACAGAGATTTGGAATTAATTATTTTCTCTCTACATTTCAAGTGAATAGTCAAGTGTATTATTATTAAACTAGATAATCCGCCCACACAAGTAATCTAATTAACTTTATAAATTTATTAGTAATATTGTCAAAGTTTTAGTTATCTTCAATAATATATTTGGATTATAACATTATTTTTTGATATAATTGGCTTGTTAATAGTGCTTGAACTCCCTAACTTGAATATTAAATTACTATAATAATTCCAACTTAAAAATCAATTTAATATACTTTTTATATTTATATTATATTTATTTAATTATATTATACTAGGTAATGGACCCATGCTTTGCACGGTCTGAATAACCTTATTAAGCTTATGATGATCCGTTCCTATTAGCCAAATATAAAGTAATGAAATGTAGAATATTGTTAAAATTAAAGATGACCTTAAATTTTTTCAAATATTTGTTTTTCATCAAAGATCATCATTATAAAAGGGGGAGGGCATGGGGTAAAGCCTGTTGACCCTGTCCTACTAATTTTTTAAGAAAATAAGTACATGAAACCTATGAACCTTTATAATTTGATTAATAAAGGTATAAGACTATACTTAAAAAAATTTAGACTCGTGACTTAACCTCATTAATAACAAAATAGTCTTTTTCTGACTTTATTCTGAAGTTGGGAATACCCTACCTATCCAAACTAAAAATAGTCTTCAAAGAGACATGAAGGGAATTATCAATTTATCATTATCAAAAATAACTTAAGACCTTGTACTTTCTCTCAAATTTGCTCTAAAGTCATCATCCATATTATTATTGTCTGTGAAAATAGACAAAAATGAAAATTTATATTGTTAGAGAGGTAAAGATACTATGCTGCGAAAAATTTTCAATTGTCAACAACGATACATAAGTAAAACCACCAAAGCTAAAAGAAGGAATTATTTCTTGTAATGAATAAGAAGAATATGGGGTGATAAATTGTGTAAAAGAATGGAGGAATTATGCAAAAGTTACCTAAGTTACAATGCATAATGAGATAAATAATGAGTGAAATAATTTGTTAGTAATAAAAGAAATTTCAAGAAACAAAATGATAACCATCACCATGTTCTTATGCCTTAATGTAAAAAAAAAAAGTAATTAGACACATAATGCTACAAATTGAAAATGCAACGCATGGAACTGTAGTATGCACTTTAATATAATATAAGTACTAATTAATAATAGATATTAATGCTTACAAACTTAACAAATAGCATAAAAATATAATGACGAAATTAAGCAGCATAAAAATATATGGAGCAAATAATACATGTTTGATCTTCCTATAATAAAATTATAATGCCAAAGCCTAATTCCACTCTCAAGATAAATACTGTAAAATTAAATAGAAAATAAAAGGAAGATAGAAAAGTATTTACCAATACTCTAGTAAAAAAATGGAGGAAAAAGTCACACCAAAATTCACATGCTTGGAAAAATGAAAAAAGTCAATATAGTTACAAAAAATTTAATCAAAACATGAAGAAATTATACCTTCGAATATTTCTCAAGGATGATAAGCTTCTTCTATTGTATTTTCAACTTTTCCCTACAAATGCTCTTAAGGAAAAAAGTTATGGAGTAGTTTGTCAAGCAAAGTTATACAAATTTTTAAAAAGGCAAACAATGTTCTTGTTGTAATTATCAATGCATTGGACATTGGATTTAAAACATAGAACACATTGAAGTTTGTCAAATCTCATGAAATGGACAACAAAATGATTACTCTCTCCATTTCAAAATAATTAAATTGTTAAAACATGAACACATCCTAAGGAAAAAAAAACATAAATTAGTCATGTTTTTATCTTTTTGCTCTTTTCAAACTCCAAAACAACAGCAATGATCAGAAATTATTAAGTCAATAAAAAATTAATTAATGAAGGGTAAAATTGAAAAAAACAAATTCCTTCATCTATTTTGAATAGTGAACAATTCAATTATTTTGAACACTAAAAATTGCTCCAACAATTCAATTATTTTAGAATGGAGGAAATAAAAGATAGTACAAAATTTACTGCTACCAAATTGAAACAATGATAATTTTGTATTATCATCCTAAATTCTGAAATGGAGCAAATCCAAGTGATAATAGGGACAAAACCTTTCAGTAGATATGGTTAGAACAGAGGCAATTAATTAAAAATTTTCACTAACCGAACTACAAAATTCTTAAAACTATGAATTTTTTATAATGGTGGAAATAATTTCATAGCCCAATTCCCATAAAAACCGGGAGAAATGAAGACATACAAGAAGGTGTAAATGATTGTAGTATGGATAGTTTTCCACATTGAAGGATTGTAACTTTTTTGTAGAGTTATGGATTATGACTTTCTCGAAAGATTTTGACTTTTTTAAAGGAGTTGTGACTTTAATTTTTTGAAAATTTGTGAATTTTTCAAAGAGTTATAACGTTTTCGAAGGGTTATGACTTTTTCAAAATTAAGGTTATGACAATTTTTGAAGAATTTTGACTTTTACGAAAGGATTTTTAAAAGGTTATGACTTTCACAAGGAGTTGTGACTTTTTCGAAAAGTTGTGATTTTTTTAAGGGTTATGACTTTTTCAAAGTGTTGTGGGTTTTTTGAAGGGTTGTGATTTTTGCAAAGGGTTGTTACTTTTTTGAATAATTATGATTTTTTTTCGAATATTTGGGATAGGCTAAAAAAATATTTTTAATTAGAAACGATGTCTTTTGAGTTTTGTTAACATCTATTGGGTTATTTAATTGATTTTTAAAATATTAAATTATTTAAGAAAAACAAATAAGAATTATGTGAGAGTATCACGTAGGCGAGTCTAATATTGTCTTTTTATATATATGATATGATATATGATAAGATCTTTGATTTTTCTTCCAATGCAATTTTGGCAAACTCCTTTTAATTAAATACTATGAACTATGTTGACTTATTATAATTTTCATGTGTTTTTAGATATGTAAAATTAATTTCAAGAAAATTTTAAAAATCTATGCTTGATTTGACTATGTGTGTGTGTGTGAAAGGAAGCAAGGGCTATTTTCATCAGCATAATAACTCGACTTTAGAGGTCGGGGTCGAATCCCACAGGGAATAATGTGCCGGCGATTGAGTAGAGCAAGGACCTATATCTATTAATTTTGACTCGATAAGTGAATACCAAGTAAGAATTCTAACTAAATGGTAGGAAAGCTAAGCTGACAACTACTCCAAAGAAATAATTGGGTAAGGATTGATCAAGCAAGGAAGCAAGGGTAGGGGATGTAGGAATTAATCAAAACTCAACCAATCCATCACACTTTGCATAAAATTAACTCAATAGGTAGACTAGGTTGCTTGTAATCACCCCTCAGCTAGGATGAATGTGATGTTTCGCAAAAGCCAACTATGGCCTCTTACGTGACCCACTTAAAGACACGCTTGGCTTGAGCACCTCAAAGAAAAACTCCCAAGACCTTAGCCGTTGAGTCCCTTTTGATGCTCTTAACGCATGAACCCATGACTATCATCCAATCCTCCGCTTCAACTACACTCGCTAAAGCAATAATTGAAGATCTAACCTAGATTCAAGTTTGCGATCTCAAATTTACAGTTATACATGAAGATATATATGAAACCATAAACCAATTCAAACAATCAAAGCAATTTGGGAAAAACCCACTTTATTTTGCAAGTAAATCATCAACTAAACATGAAAGCAAGAGAAATAATCAAGGTCCATATACAAATAAACATCCAAGCTCAATTAAATTTACAAATTAAACATTCAGGAACAAGGAAAGAAAGAGCGAGTGAAAGATAAATACAAGTGTAGCCCACACTTTTCAATCCACTCAAGAATTTGTAGAAAACTTGCTCTAAATCCTCACCTCAAATTAAAATCTACATTGAGGTGTGTTTTTCTTTTTCAAGAATGTGTAGATATATTTAATCTTCGTCTCCTAATATGAAGAATGAGGGCTAGGAGTGCATGTATATGAGAATTAGGGTTGAAATGGTGCATTTATAAATCTACCCTGACACCGGTTGTCAAATTGCAAGTGTTCCACGATCACGGACAATGATTGCCTTTTGCTCTGCCTATGCGCCAGTGCTGAGCGCGTTCGCGTCCATTCCAGATACATTGCTCTACGTTCGCGCCCTGAAGACCGCGTTCACGGAGATTAATGTTTCTAGGTACCATTTTGCATAGTTTCAGCTCCTTTTGGCTTCAATGCAACTCCAACTTTAATTCTTCTCAGCAAAGCCAAATCTCAACCATATGTACCTATAACATACAACATTCAAAGCATAATTATCCCCAAGTTATGAATTTAATAACATAAAATCATAAGAAAAGAGTAAGAAATGAGTGCAAGTTATGCAATCATCAACACCCCTAACTTAAGACTATGCTTGTCCTCAAGCAAAACAAAACCAAACTCAAGAGGCGATCAATTTAAGCACACAAGCTCAACTCACTTTTAAAAAAATTGAATCATGATCATGAAAATGGTTGGTACTAACTATTAGAACAAGTATGTTGATGCCTATCAAGTAACTCCCTCACTTTTCAAAAGCATATTTTTCAATTCAAAGCAAACTTCTAAGGATGACACAGTGACAACACAAATTCTCAAGAAGTGACTCAAACTCCTAGTCAACTAACAAGTTCCACTTGACTTAACCTTAGAAAAGCATCAATATCAACTATCCATGACAATTTGTATTTCCTCACAAAAAAAAAGTCACCAAAACACTCACAAGTATATACAATGAAAAAGGGACAAAGTCTCAAGCACTCATACTCAAAAAAGAACATCGTATGCACACGAATGTCACGCCATAGGCTTGCCTTTATTTTAAATCAACATTGGCTAAACTTCCTTTGGTTGGAAATCTCAAAGGGCTTTTTAGGTTTGTAATATAGGTTCAGAGGTAAGATAGGATACAATTTGGACAATAGTGACTAACCTTCCTTAAGTCCCACATATAATATTCATTTTTTTCCAACTTTTCCACTTTTCTTTTTTGCATTTCATACCAATGCATATTTAATCCTTTTTTCACTTAGGTGCCCCACTTGCAACCATTTTGAACATTTTTGGATAGTTCTTTTCATTCAAGTACTTTTTTTTCCATTTATATTCATTTTAAAAGAACTCTTTTTCTTTTCTTTTCATTCCTCCAATCATATTTTCTTTTTCTTTTTCTCTTAACAAGCCCCCAAATTGTAGGCACTCTTCCTTTTTCTCCTACATCACCTCCAACTTAGGCTTAAAGCCTCAATATTCACAAACATGTAAAACTCAATGAGGGACAAGGGTTCAAAAGAAGGATATCTTTTCAAAAAGGTTCAAGACTTGTAATTAAGGTTGCCAATAGAAAGAATTAAGTTCAAAAGGGACAATAGGGACAAAATATCACGGTCCAAACTAGGTCCTAGATGTGACACGATGCATGAGGACACCGAAGGAACCCCAAGCAAGCCTCTTAACATATCATTACACATCCTTGGTCATGAAAGCAATTAAACAACAATAAAAGAGTAGAAATAAGGGCATAGGGACTAAGGGAAAACCTTCATTTCATAAAAACATCAAGAGAGTCAAGAGAATCAAGCTTATAGCATCATTACATACTTGTCCAACAATACTCTAAACATAAAACTTAGCGGGGGCCAATACAAGCAACCAGGCTCACCCTCATTATAATGACAATAGGTAGTCAAAATATACAAGATATAATCTAATCATAAGCATAAGAGAAAATAGATATTGTCCCTAGACATGAGGACTCACCAAAAGCTATCTTGAACAATCTATCTAGCCACATAGGGGAGAATCAATAGAGGCTCCAGTTCTTACATGGTGATATCATGTTGGCATCGAGTATGCGTTAGTACGTCTGAATGTACTAGGTATGGAGGATAGAATGCAACAAGAGATAGGCACATAATTGAAAAGCATAGTTAGATAACAACTAAGCATATAACAGTATGGCATGTATGCATGATGTTTAAAGTAAAACATGCTTGAAAATATTCATACTTGCATAACTTGTTTAAGACAATAACGTGACACGATTAGATCATCCAAATACCTTATACTAGAGGGTGAGGGATAAAGCATAGGTCATAACCCCTTCTAGTAGGTAATGGGTAATACATGAGGGTAAAAAGATAAGAAGTTCATAACCCCTACATGTAAACATGAGATAGTGAATAGAACATGAGGGTAGAAGGTAGCATAGGTCATAACCCCTACATGTGAGCATGAGATAATACATAATATTTAATCACATATAAGGGTGAGGTGTACCGCATAGTTCATAACCTCTTTATATGAGTACCTTGCATAATCTCAAATCATACACGAGGGTAAGGAGTACAACATAGTTCATAACCCCTTCATGTAGATATGAGTAAGTGAGTAGAATTGATTCGTACATGAGGGTAAGGTGTACAACATAGTTCATAACCCCTATATGTAGAAATTGGTCTTGTACTAGAGGGTAAAACATATAACATAGTTCATAACCCCTTCTAATAGGCTTCACAATTCACAAGAGCATACACCTTAGCATAAGGACTCAATAACTCATCAACAATTCCCAAGAACATAACAACATGAGAGCCCAACAATTCACTTGCAATACCATAGGTGCTTTACATAATTTAAACACACATATATACATTTCTTTCATCACCATAAGCCACTTGACTCATAATCCATGCAATAGACCATCAATAACTCAAGAACCCTAAACTGGACATTTTATCAAACCTTTGGTGGGTGTGTAGTACTAGAGTAAAACCATGCAATTCAAGAGAGTATTCATGCTAGAAAGTTTAATGTAAAACCATCAAGAGATACTTGGTAACACCTTCAAGCAATATACATCAAAACCCTTCATCAAATATCACATTAGATCTTAGATTCATAGCTCAAACAGGCTAAAACAATCATAATTTCATGAAACCCCAACATAGTCTGCAGTGAGTTTCATAATAAGTAAGAACCATGAGTAAATCAACTTTAAATCATGCAATTTTAGGTAAAAGAAAGCTTAGACATCATGAGTGAAAAGAACCCATGAAAGAAAGCCACATACCTTGAATTTGGAGGTTTTCTTCAAGAAGAGTTGAAATGGAGACTTGAAGCTTGAATGAAATCCTTAGATCCGAAAAGAGATTGGGACACTTGAATCTTAAGGAGGGCTTGGGGCTTGACTTGGTTTCCTTGAATTTCAACAAGACTTCTTGAAAACCTTGAGAATGGATGGAGAATTTGATGAAGATTAAAGAGAAATTTGAGAGGTTTTTGGTTGGTTTTTAGGGCTTAAAGGTATAGAGTTATTACCCAATTGCCCTAGAGCAAAAAGAACACTTTTCAGAAAATTTTGAACTAGTCCGCGTCAGCTCCACGTGGCGGACCTATTGCGGACAACTACTGTTTTTGCGAAGTTTCACGAAAAATTATTTTCTTGGCACGGACAAAGTATACCTTGTAGGTACTCATTTTCCCATCCAATTTTGCCCTTTGAATAAGAATAGAAAGTCGATTTATGAAATTCTGCATGGATTTTGAGATATTAAAAAATGCATCATAGGGTCTTTCTGAGCTACTTAGAGGGGTGTTTAAATATTCTAAATTTGAGATATAAGGGAATTATGATTATGGGGACATTCCTAGGCAAGTGTGGGGCATTTCAATATCTCCCCCTTGGGAACATTATCTACGAATGTCGAAGAAACATACATAAAAAGAGTAATCATGAAGAATTCAGCCCCAACAAGAATACAATAATGCACTTAGATACCATTTTCAAAAATCTCAAATTAAGTATTAAAATCACCATGAACTTGTCAATATAAACATGAATTTATGCAAACGACGTAAGGGCTGAGACTTAAGACTTGGGATCATAGAAGAAAGGATTTGGCGTGTCATCATAAGCTTGAATAGAATGAAAGAGGTACGGATATTGCTCCTCCATGCCTGCTCTGACTCCCCGAGAGACACTTTCGAGTGACGGTTCCTCCAAAGGGCTTTAAAGAACATCACATCCTTATTAATCAACGTTTCCACCCTTCCATCCAATACCTCCACCGGGACCTTCTTATAAGCCAACTTATCTTCCTCAGCACCCACCACCTCAAAGAGTCATATAACACTTGAATCACCAACACATCCCCTTAACCTAGAAACACGAAGAACTGGACGAATCATATCCACATCCTTAGGCAATTCCCATTCGCATGCAACCTAATCAATCCTACTCAATACTTTATAAGGACCTACAAACCTTAACCCAATTTCCAACCTTAAACACACATAGTCCACTGGGTACCATAAGCCACCATCTCCCCCTTGGGAGACAACCTCCACTCCACCATCCTTTCACTCAAAACTTCCAACTCTAATAAGGCGGAAACAAGGCCTTGCTTAAACTAGACCTCTTCAACCCAAGAAGATTTGGAACCATCAAGGATACTACACTACCATTCTCAACTTCCTCTAACCTAACTCCCAATCTAGCCAACTGATGGATCTCTCTAGTTATTTCTTTGCCACCATCATCAACATACGCTATGCTATCCATAGGCACCCTACTTAGTGCCTCGACCACAACATTAGCCTTACCAAGTAATAATGCACACTCATATCATAATCCTTAAGGAGTTCTAACTACCTTCTTGTTATCCTCAATTCACATCTATCACATTTAGCAAACCACATCTCCCCAAGACTTGCAACACTATCTCCAAATGATTCACAAGCTCTAAATAAATCAATGGTCCACCACTAGAGGTCACCACAAACATGCTAAGGTAGGGTTTTAAGACCCTATTCATGAAACCCATAAACATAACCGGTACACAAGTCAACCAAACAATTCCACCAATACTCAAAATGCAAACTCCTAGTCCGAAAGGACACTTAGGGATATTAACTACCCTCATCCTCACTTGGGGAACAAAACCCGAACCACAATCAAACTTAGAGAAATGACTAGCCCATTGTAGTTGCCAAATAGATCATTCATCCTTACTCATCATATTACAACCTTATGGATCCTACACCCATTGGAAACATGATATGCATATAGCCAAGCCGCCCCAAGACCTCCAACTCATCAAACTAAATTCAACCAAAATCACAAGATAAGAGTTTATGCAACAAGAACATGGAGTAACCCTTATAAGCCTTTCTAGCACCAAAATCAACTCAATAAATAAGTTGACTTAGGTTCAACACCCCTAATTTTCATAAGATGATACATGCAACCCTTAGAGATCAATTGTTCCTTAAGACAAGAAATGGACTTATCCCTTCACTATCAGTCCACGGCAAGCTTAATAGAGAATTGGAATTTGACCCTTTGGTTCTACAACTAATGGAGACGTAATATGCATGTAACCGATCCATCCCAAGAATAACATCAAAAGCCACCACCTCTAATCCAAAAAATCATAAGGCAAGACCTAAATGGAACATGACCATGGAGCAATACTTATGAACCTTCTAGCAACAATAGCCTCAACAAAGGGATAAACACCAAAAGATTCTCATAGCAACTCAGGACACACACAAGAAGCCCACTAGCAACCAAAAAGAACAAAGAAAGAGATAGAGACACACCAGACCCATCAATGCATACACATCCAAGTCAAAGGAAACCTCAACTTACCAGTAGCAACATTGGGCATCTTTGGCCCACATTGGCACCTTGGCTTATTGGACCATTATCTCCACCTTTGGGTTGAACATGAGGAGAACCACTAACTTTGCGCCCAAATCCACCACAACCAAAGCAAACCATTAGACTTCTCCAAACATAGGCCACCATGGCCCTTCCCATACTTTTGGCACTTGGGATTAGTCATCCCACTATTGATGTCTTCACATTGAACCCTTCTTCTTCCCCCCTTTGGGGTTACCGAGCAATCCTTCCTCTTATGCCACTCTATAGTACAATAGAAACAAGCATTGGTGCCTGATTGTAGGTGTATTTATACACCTAATTAGCAAATAATGCCCATAAATAGAGAAAAGTCAAAGGGGAAATTCATAGAGTCTAGGTGTTTTAGTGTAATTTTCTCTTATTTTGCTAACATAGAACTGAGTGCGCCGGTTGGTTATAACACTCCACCTCTTACAATATCAGTACTATGCAAATGAAACATGATATGGTTTGGTAAAATTAGCGTCCATTTTTAAAAGTGCTTGAATCTCATATTATAGGGTGATATGTGCGTCTAACGCTTAAGAGGGTCAAGTGTATACATGTTTTGTGTCAAATTGAGGAGATCACGACCCTAAATAAAGTGAGAGAATTGCGGTGTTTACAGGACTTAGGAAGCTAGAAGGTGAGTCACCTACTTGCTTAGCTTAAATTTGCTAGCTAAACAGAGACGAGGCCGGACGTCGAATTTGTCTAAGTCCAATTATGAATAAAGTTCGTGTTAAGGGTGTAACTTTAGCCCATGTTTTAGCATCATAAATGAACTATATTTTTTGCCCAAGAAGGATATTAAAAGGTCCCAAGCACATCACAACCCACTTGGCTAATTGGGCCACAACTAAGTGAAGAGGAATTAAGAAAATGGGCAGCCAAGGCCCATCAACTTTGAGACCATTTAGGCCCAAGTGTAAGGTCCAAGCTGCTGCATCACAAGGTTATTAATATGTGGTGAAAAGTTCAAAAGAAATTCGGCCAAAGAGACTCTTTAAAAGGGATAAAAAATAGCTCCTTAATTCATTTCACTTTGGAAAAATTTTTTCAACTTTCCTAAAGACTCTTTTTCTCTCTTTATTTCACTTCACAAGGCAACCTACACAAGACTCTAGGGTTCTTGAAGAAAACCTGAACCTTGAAGGCTAAGGTAAGTGGAAATATCCATGTATTTGTTATACTTATCCCATGACAAACAAGAAGTATACGCTAGTTATGTTTGTGCTGAAAGTTTGGACAATATGTGTCCTAAGGATTGTCGTGAACTTTTCTTATTATTCAAGAGGATTTTCTCTTCTTGGTTGGCTGAATTATGATGTAAGACATATATTTTTAACAAGTTTTAGTTTGTTAGTTATGTAACTTAGTTGGTATACCACTTTTACAGTCTACAAAAGTGAGTCCTTATAGGATATCACAATTATGTTTTTAGTACGAACTTGTGGGCTGATGGATGCAAGGCTATTGCCTTACATCCATCATGACTACTTTGGTACTGTTATAAGACTATTTTAAGGCTATTTGTATGCATAGATGTGCTGACGACAGTTTGGGTAAAGTTGAAATAGGTTCGGGATTGTTGACATCAAAATGTGGCGAAGGGTGTAACGTTATGCTGCCTATTTGTATGTTACTTAGAATTGTTGTGTGTTGTGCTTTGTGGGATGTTGTAAGACTGTTATGTCACTTAAATAAGATGCACATGATATGTATATGAGAATTTGTATTAGAAAATACCATTAGAGGCGGAAAGGTTAAAAGAATACACTCGAGTTTACAATTATACGCTTGCTACCCATATGTTGTTTTTTTTTATGAGATTGGGCTGCCAATATGTATCTATTGGCTGCTAATGCTAGTTTAATCAGCTACTATATCGTAGATAAATATTTGGAGGAAGGAAAGGTTATCTCGAGGTAATAGTGAGGTCGTATAGCGAGGTATGTAAGGCTACTTGATTTCGTGTTATTTGGCATGAAACATAGATCCCTCCTTAGCATATAAAGGCACTTATCAACTCCGACACAACTGTTAACCGTATCTCAACTCTTTCACATGTTCATATGCTCCTATACATACACCTTTAAATCTGCATACATACTTGAGTACCAAGATACATGAGTTCGTTCTACTAAATAAAGTTTATGTGTTGTTCTACCTCCTATGCATTTCATTATTTATGTAAATTACTCCTTTCCTTGTGGTATTGTCTTTTGTGAGTATTTACATGTAATATGTTGTATCTACAGTCCTACAACTCCAATATTACGATCACAAAAGGAATTCTCTGAAAGGTAATTGAAAGATAAAGTAAAGTATATTGCTTATTGATGGGTGGTAACCCGAGGGATGGAAGAATCACTTAGTCAAGGTCGATCCTGTCACGGGGGTAGCCCAAGGGGTTAAAGGAAAAGCCTAGCCAGGGCCGATCCCGATATAGATTTACCACTGATCAGCTAGTCATTTGTATTACATGGTGTGTACAGAATTTACAGTAAAGTTAAAGTAATAAAAAGAACATAAAGTACATGGTCCTACAATATAAATAAAGGTGATCTCTTATCCTACACTAGTGCATAGTTCCATTTGAGTTGTTGCTTCATATAGAATATTTCCTGCCTTATATATTCAGTACATTATCTCATACTGACGTCCCTTATGAGGAACCTGCATTTTATGCTGCAGACACAGGAGCTAGTAGATCTACCCTAGTAGAAGTACAGGATATCCAAATGCTGTTACTAAGTTCCAGGTTGCTTCAGAGTTTTGTGTGTCTAGAGCTTATATTTTTGTATTGTATAGTTAGTCGAGGTGGGGCCTGTCCCGACCATTATCAGATACTTTTCCTTATCTAGAGGCTTTGTAGAATATGTACATTAAAGTGTGGTCATGTCTCGTACTTTAAACACCGTGGCCCGAACGGCCTAGCAATATTCCTTTTGGTTTGTTATCACTGTTTATTTTCTTAAGGGCATGGAAAATGTAGAAATCCCTTATAATATGTATAGAAAGAGCATGGATATAGGTTGGTTCTCCTAAGCCTTATCGACAATGGGTGCCTGTCCGCCCTAATGGGACTTTGGGCATGACAGAAGTGGTATCAGAGCGTGTTGTCCTAGGGAGTCTACAAAGCCGTGTCTATGTAGAATCTTGTTTATCGATGTGTTGTGCACCACATTTATAAGAAGG
>JAABOM020129161.1:0-21355 GCA_011800125.2 Solanum clarkiae
TAAAAGTGTGATTGTTTTAGCATGATTTGAGCTATCAATCTTAGATCTAATGTTGGATTTGATGAAGGATTTTGATGTATGCTGCTTGAGGGTGTTACAAAGTGTTGATTAATGGTTTTACATGGGATTTACTTGCATATTTTTACTCTTGAATTGCATGATTTTACACTAGCACTACACACCCATCAAGTGTTTGATAAAATATCCGATTATGATTTCTTGATGCATTGAAGTTCCAATGCATGTCTTATGAGTTGAATGACTTCATGGTGATTTTAAGCTTTCGAAAGATATGTCTAATTCATGGAAATGTTATGATGTTGTCGGGCTGGATTAAGCCTTCTTTTAAAGATTTTACCTCTTGTGAGCCTTTGATGTTGATGCTAATGAAAGGGTAATATTGATGATGATCCATTCTCATGTATGATTATTAGGTCCACCATTTGAGGTCAATAATGTTAAGAGTGACTATTGCCATGTCTCTATGTTTGTTTCAAGTTATTAAAGTATGATTATCTTATATATTCCATGGGATTAGACTTAGCACCAGATGGACTAGAGGTGAGTCCCCAAGTCCCAAAACTATATGCCACCGTAGGTGAAGGGTTTAGAGGAAAGTATCCAAATCCCTAAGAGGCGAGCACCCTAAATATGAGGGCTTGAGGAGAGTACCTAAGTTCGAGCTTGAGGCGAGTACCTAACTTCGAGCTTGAGATGAGTACCCGAGTCCAAGGACTAGAGGCGAGTACCTAGTTCACATAAGGCTTAGTGGCTCCACTTAGTTATTAGGAGGTTTACCTTTGCAAGTAACTTCCCCCTTTCTTCTGATGTAGGGGTAACATCAGGATTTCAAGTTGTAGCTTTCTTAGTGTTGTTTTATGTCGGTTGAGGTTTCTTCCTACACTTATATATTATGTTCTATGTAAGATGGATGTTTTGCAAAGCGTGATTTACTTAAGCATTGATCATATATGCCATATTATTATTATGCTATCGATTGCTTATACTTATGCATTTTGACTATATTGCCTATCTCTTGTTGCATTGCATCCTACATACTTGGTACATTCGGACATACTAACAAATACTCTATACCTTCATGATGTTATAATGTAGGAACCAGAGCTCCTATTGATTCTTTTTGTGGATAAACAGATTATTCAACTTAGCCTTTGGTGAGTCCTCCATTCAGGGGACAATGACTATTCTCTAATACTATGTATCAAGATTATCTTTACTTTATGATATACTTATGACTATAAGAGTGGGCCTGGTTGCTTGTCTTGGCCCCTGCTCTTATCTATGTAGTAGAGGTGTTGTTGGACATGTGGTGTAATCATACTATGAGACTTGACTCTCTTGCTTATTGTTGTCATGGTATCAAAGATGTCCCTTAGCCCCTTTTTCCCCTTTTATATATCTTCTCTTTATTGTCATTTTAATTGCTTTCGCGATCGAGGATGTGTAATGATATGAAAAAGGCTTGTTTGGGGTTCTTTTGGGTTCCCCATTTACTGGTCATAACTAGGCCCTAGGTTCGATCGTGAAAAAGATGGTATCAGAGCACTAGGTTGTTAGATTCTCAGAGTCTAACACACTGCATCGATTAGAGTTTTATTCATGATTGTGTTGTGCAACACAACTATGAGGCGTTTCAGGAAATGTTTTCCTTCTTCATTTTCTAACTCGTACTACAGAGTTGGAGTATGTTTTCCCCCTAATGATTGTTCGTTTCTTTTCTAGTTGATCATGCCGCTTCAAAGAGAAAGGCGAAGGAAGGTTAGTTGAAGATTTTGATTTTTGATAGATCCCCTTTTCACTATTCCTTTCTTTATTACTTTTGGCTATTAGTGGACTTCTTGTGTATCCCAAGTCATTATATGAACCTTTGGTGTCTATCCTTTTTGTTGAGTGTATTGTTGCTAGAAGGTTCATAGGTATTGATCTGGGTTCGTATTACAGTATGTCTTTGTCTTGTGACTTGTTGGAGTAGATGTAGTGGATTTGATGTCATACTTGGGATGGAATGGTTGCATGCATTTTGTGTCTTCATGGATGGTAGGACCCGTAGAGTTAGATCTTAATTCCGTGATGAGCCCGTCTTTGAGTGGGAGGTTGTCAAGTGGTAGCAAAGGAGGTAGGTCCATTTCTTATCTTAAGGTACAATTGATCCCTAAGGGTTGCATTCATCATCTTGAGAGAGTTAGGGGTGTTGAACCTAAGGTATTTTCTATTAAGATGTTTTCGGTAATCAATGAGTTCTTAAGAGTCCTTTACGATATTTTGAATTTGGGGGTGTCTTTTAGTTTGACTAGTGTACCGGCTATGCCTATAAGTGTCATGAGAATGATCTTTAGTCCCTACTCTAATAGGTTTATGGTGGTTTTAGTGATGATATGATGGTTCATTTCTCTAATAAGGTAGTCCATGTGACTCATTTGAGGGTAGTACTACAAAGTTTAAGGAAGAAGGTTGAATGCTAAATAGGAGAAATGGGAATTTTGGTTGTAACAGGTTTCCTTCCTAGGTGGTGTGGTGCCAGGTGATGGTATTAAGGTGGGCCATAGTAAGACGAAGGTGATTATAGATTAGCCTAGACCGTGACTTCCTTGGGTATTAAGAGCTTCTTGGGCTTAGCGGGTTATTATCGGAGCTTGTGAGTAGGTTCTCTTCTATTGTTTCTCTTATGACTTTGTTTACCCCAAGTCAAATGTTATGACTGATGTTTTGAGTAGGATGATTTGATGGGTTCGGGAGTTGTTATTTCTTTTGTTATTCCTTTGTGCTAGTAGGATTCATGAGTGTGTGTGTGTGTGTGCCCCGGATGGCTACGTGAGTTTATTGTGGCTAGTAGGGGTCTATGAGAGTGCCCCATGTTCTTATTGCATATAAGTATTGGCTTATGATCATGGTTAAACTTAGCTTGATGCATTGGAGGTCTTGGGGTAGTTTGGGCTACTTGCATAGCATGCTTCCAATAAGTGTAGAACCCGCAAGGTTGTAACATGATGGTTGAGGATGGTCCTTCTATTTGGTCAATTACAATGGGTTTGTCACTTCTCTAAGATTGATCTTTGGCTCGGGTTTTTTCCCCAAGTGAGGATGAGGGTAGATGATATCCCTAAGTGTCTTTTCGGACTAGGAGTGGGCACCTTGACTATTGGTAGAGTTGCTTGGTTGACTTATGCACCGGTTATTTTTATTGGTTTCATGAATAGGGTCTTAAAACCCTACATTGGTATGTTTGAGGTGGTCTCTAGTGGTGAAGCATTGATTTATTTAGAGCGTGTGAACCATTTGGGGGTAGTGTTGCGAGTCTTGGGAGATGAAAGGTTGTTTGCTAAATATGATAGGTGTGAGTTGAGGATAACGAGAAGGTGGTTAGAACTCCTTAAGGATTATAATATGAGTGTGCATTATTTTTTCCCATTAAGGCTAATGTTGCGGTCGGTGCTATAGGTAGCCTAGCATGTGTTGTTGATAGTGGCAAAAGGGAGACTAGTGGGATCCCTTGGTTGGTTAGATTAGAAGTTAGGTTGAGGGAAGTTGAGCATGGTAGTATAGTGTTCTTGGTGGTTTCAAATTTTCTTTCGTTAAGAGGTCTAGATTAAGCAAGTCCTTGATTCCTCCTTATAAGAGTTGGAAGTTTTGGGTGAGAAGATGATTGAATGTGGGTTGTCTCCCAAGAGAGAGATGGTGGTTTATGTTACCAAGTGGGTTACATATGTTTAAGGTTGGCAATTGAGTTATGGTTGTGAATCCTTAGAGGATGAAAATGGAAGTTGGTAAGGTTGCATAAGTTTGGGGATTGCCTATGGATAGGGGTTTGGTTAGTCCGGAACTTTATGCTTCTAGGTGAGGGGGATGTGTTGGTGACTCAAGTGCTAGTACTCTTCGAAATTGTGGGTGACATAGAGGATAGGTTGGCTTAGGAGAAGGTCCCGGTGGAGGCGTTGGATGGATGAGTAGATAAATCGATTGATAACGATGTGGTGTTCATCAAGGCCCTTTGAAATAGTTGTCTATTCGTATGTGTCTCTTGGGAAGCCGGTGCGGGCATGGAGAAGCAATATTCGTATCTCTTTCATTCTATTCAATCTTATGATAACACGTCAAGTCCTTTTTGATTCTTGTGTTTCAGCTCCTATGTCATTGCATGCACTCATGTTTATGTTGACAAGTTCACGATAATTTTGATGCTTATGTTGAGGTTTTGAAAATGGTGCTTTAAAGTGTATTGTTGGGTTCTTATTGGGGCTAATCTCTTGATGATTACTCTTCTCTTATAGTTTCTTTGACATTCAAGGACGAATGTCCCCAAGGGAGAGACATTGAAACGATCCAAAAGTGCCGGAAAATGTGCCTCGGAAGTGCCCAGAATCGTAATTTCCATATATCTAAAAATCCGTTCGCTATTTTGAAAATCCGACTTGATATTCTTATTCATGGGGAAAAATTGAGTGGAAATGGGTCTAACCCAAATTTTTGAGCAACCATAGCAAAATTCGAATTTTCAAAGTGAGCTAAAAAATAGTGTAAGTGTGTTCCTTCTGTGACACGAACTAGTATTAAAATTGTCCTGATTTTTGACTTTGATCCAATACTTTTAAGTCTTGGGCCTAAGTGTTCCCATTCACTAAAATACCTATACTTAGCCATATTTCACCCTTATATCATTCAAAACATTCTTTAATACTCACCAAAACACTTAGCCAAATATTTTACTCCTTAATTCAAGACACTTACCCTCTTCCAGATCTTAAGGATTTCACTCAATCTTCAAGTCTCTATTAAAGTCTTCTTCAAGAAACTCTCCAAAGCTAAGGTATGTGGGTTTCAACCATTAGGTCCTTTTACCCATGATACTCTTTTCTACTTAAATTACATGATTTAAAGTTGATTTACTCATGGGTCTTGATTATTATAAATTTCACTGCTCAATGAATTGGCGTTTCATAAAAGTATGATTGTTTTAGCTTGTTTTGAGCTATGAATCTTAGATCTAATATGAACTTTGATGAAGGGTTTTGATTTATATTGCTTGAATGTGTTACAAAGTGTTGATTAATGGTTTTACATGGGATGTACTTGCAGGTTTTCACTCTTGAATTGCATGATTTTACACTAGCACTACAAACCTGCCAAGTGTTTGGTAAAATGTTCGGTTATGATTTCTTGAGGAATTGAAGGCCCAATGCATGTCTTATGAGTTGAATGACTTCATGGTGATTTTAAGCTTTCTAAATATATGTCTAATTCATGGAAATGTTGATGATGTTATCAGGCCAGATTAAGCCCCTCTTTTAAAGATTTTACCTCTTGTGAGCCTTTGATGTTGATGCTAATGTAAGGATAATGTTGATGATGAACATTCTCATGTATGATGATTAGGTCCACCATTTAAGGTCAATGATGTTAAGAGTGACTCGTGCCATGTCTCTATGATTGTGTCAAGTTATTAAAGTATGATTATCTTATATATTCCATGGGATTAGACTTAGCACTGAGTGGACTAGAGGTAAGTCCCCAAGTCCCAAAACTACGTGCCACCATAGGTGAAGGGTTTAAAGGCGAGTCCCTAAATCCCTAAGAGGCGATTACCCTAAATATGAGGGCTTGAAGTGAGTACCTGAGTTCGGGCTTGAGGCGAGTACCCGAGTCCAAGGACTTGAGGTGAGTACCTAGTTCACATAAGGTTTAGTGGATCCACTTAGTCATTAGGAGGTTTACCTTTGCAAGTAACTTCCCCCGTTCTTCTGGTGTAGGGATAACATCGGGATTTCAAGTTGTAGCTTTCTTAGTGTAATTTTATATCGGTTGAGGTTTCTTCCCACACTTATATATTATGTTCTATGTAAGATAGATGATTTGTAAAGCATGATTTACTTAAGCATTGATCATATATGCCATATTGTTATTATGCTATCTATTGCTTATACTTATGCATTTTGACTATGTTGCCTAACTCTTGTTGCATTGCATCCTACATACTTAGTACATTCAAATGTACCAACACATACTTTATTCCTACATGATGTCACCCTGTAGAAATCAGAGCTCCTATTGATTCTTCTTGTGGCTAGACAGATTGTTCAACTTAACCTTTGGTGAGCCCTCCATTCCGTGGACAATGACTATTCTCTTGTACTATGTATTAAGATTCTCTTTATTTTATCTTATACTGATGACTATGAGGGTGAGCCCGGTTGCTTGTCTTGGCCCCACTCTTATCTATGTAGTAGAGGTGTTGTTGGACATGTGGTGTAATCATTCTATGAGCCTTGACTCTCTTGCTTATTATTGTCATGGTACCAAAGATTTCCCTTAGCAACTTTTCCCCCTTTTATATATCTTCTCTTATTGTCATTTTAATTGCTTCTGCAACCAAGGATATATAATGATATGCAAAGAGGCTTGTTTGGCGTTCTTTCGGGTTCCCCGTTCACCGGTCACGACTAGTCACTAGGTCCGGGTCATGACAGAGCTCAACAAGTGTGGAGATTATTATATGGGATTTGATTTGAGATTTTGGTGCGGACCCTTTTTTTGTCTTGAAATTTGACTGAAGTCCGTCTTCGATGATGATTTTAATGTCAAAATGACTGAATTGGCGCTGTTATTCTATTCTTTATAGTTAGACAACACTCTCAGATTTCCTGAAAAGGAAAAATACCACTAGAGTAATCAGAGACGTGCAGAACCATCATACA
The DNA here is from genome assembly GCA_011800125.2 of Solanum clarkiae. Classification (NCBI taxonomy): domain Eukaryota; kingdom Viridiplantae; phylum Streptophyta; class Magnoliopsida; order Solanales; family Solanaceae; genus Solanum; species Solanum clarkiae. The sequence continues at coordinate 6,711 of JAABOM020129161.1, forward strand.
AGAAAGCTATGATCTCCTATCTCTTAGTTTTAGTATAATAAATGAATTCTGTTTGGAATTGGCTGGTTGGGAAGCATGGAAAGGTGTTAAAGTCCCTAAGAGTATACTTACATTAGCTACTATCAATGATTGTTTAGCATTGGCTATATGTTATGGGCATGTGTGGCTAGTTTGTCCACTTACAATTGCATTATTGGTTCTCTAGGATGATAGAGTGGAACTTTCACCCATTGAGGATTCATTGTGGGTCGGATATTGATTTTCAATCATATACTGACAGTCTGCTATACTTTTTCTTATTTGGAATTGACAGTGTTGTTATTTGACATTCTTAACATGCCTCTAACTGTTGTATTCTCTTTAATCACATTTATGTCTTGTTGTTTTTATTTTTGGGCCTTAGTCTAGGCTTAGGCTAATGATTCCATACACCCACACTTATCATGATTGGTAGATAGCTATATTGATGTCAAGTGTGACTTGAGAGGTGTAGATCCCTATAGACCAAACTAGCATACTAAAGTCTGTATGTTAGGTTCTGGTAGGTGCACTTGTACGGTTTTGACGATGACAAATGGAACCAAATTCTCGGAGCTACACCAGTGGATGGAAGCCACAGTCCTAATTGAAGATGGATTGCTTTATAAGGAAACAAAATCAGAGCAGGAACTCAGAAAAGGAAGGCAATCAGGAAAAGGAGTCCTTTGAGTAAAAGAAGTGCATGCCCTAGTCAACAAAGGAGTCATACATGGACGGTTTTATAGGGTTTAATATAAATACAACCTTCAACCCTAAGGAGATATAGCTTTTGCATCAGAAAAATTGTGACAGTATTCAAGCAAGAGCACGGGCACTTAGCGAGAGCACTCAAGCAAGATTTAGAGTTAGGTTTTCTTGATTGCCCAATTCTGTTTGACAATCTTTTTAGAATCTTTGTTTAGGGACAAATATTGTAAAAAGTTATTTTTCTTTGAGTGAGTTGTAATTGAGAATGGGATTGACTCTCAATGGCTGAGTTTAAAGTGTGAATTGTAAGTTGACTTTGCTCGTTTGAAGTTAGTGAAGTTGTTGAAATCCAAATAGTGTAGCTAGTAGCTGTTTCTCCCATGAGCAAGTAGTTTTTCCACTATAAAATGCTTGTTATTTTTACTGCTTTCTTTGTGCGTGTTGGTTTTTCTTATTGAACCATGTTCACTAGCAGCGTAGGGGTACAAATCTTTACAATTGGTAGCAGAACAGGTCTTTTCCAGAACAAGGCTAACAACCTCAAAAAGATAATGGCGGCCCCTCCCACAGCACAGGAAAGAACTTCTCAATCCAGACCTCCACTGTTTAATGGACACTACTACGGATGGTGGAAACTTCGAATGATAAATCATATTGATAAGTCACTCGAATGATAAATCACATTGAGGGGGAACAGCCTGATCTCTGGAATGTTGTGCTCGGCGGACCAACCATTCACATGAATGATGGTTCAACCTCATATGCTCTAAGAGTATCCAAGGAACGTAGTGAGTGGAATGATGCTGACAAGATTGTCATTCAGAACAATAAGGCAAAGGAGATCATATTGTGTGGCATTGCTCCTGATGAATACAATAGGATATCGTCTTGTTAAGATGCTAAACAAATCTGGGATATCCTACAAGTTGCTCACGAAGGAACCACTCAAGTGAAAAAAGCAAAGATTGATAATCTTGATCAACAATATGAGTTGTTCAGAATGCATGAAGGCCAAACCATAGAGGCGATGGAAACCAGGTTCTTTACTATTGTCAATGAGATTTATTCCTTGGGAGAAGTCATTCCCACCGGGAAGGCCATTCGAAAACTGCTAAGTGTGTTACCTGAATCTTGGCAGAGAAATATTGAAGCCATTATTGAAGCCAAAGATCTAGATACCATGACCATGGATCAGCTGATAGGAACTCTAGTTACTTATGAATTGAAGAAGAGTTAGGAGAAGGAACTGAACAATAAGAGGAAGGACAAGAACCTAGTTCTGAAAGCTACTCAGAAATAGGACTTCGAGGAGGAAAATATTGCACTGATCACCAAGAAGTTCCAATAGGTACTATGAAGAGGAAATTGTGGACAAAGAAGGACCCCTCAACAAACAGCTGAGAAAGATCTGAGGGAACAACTATGCCACAAGTGTGGAAGTCTTGACGACTTCATCAAGTTCTGCCCACTTTGGGCACTTGAGTACAAGAAGAATGTCCTAGAGAAACCCAAGGAAACCAGTGCTGAGCCATATGTTCACAAGGATAGGAGTATGACAAATCAGGAAGTGGATCTTTCAGTGCAAAGAGCCTTAGCTTCACTGCTTAGTAACTCTGAAGAAGAATCTGATGGTGAGGCACTTGAAAACCAATCTCTCATGGATGTTGAGGAACCTGAGAAATATGATTTCCTTGCTCTTGTTTCTACAGAGGAATCTGACAATGAAAGTGGCAAGGAACAGGTAACTACAATATCTGATCTCAAGGCTGACGAGGTTGACATCAAGCAGGAGAATCTGATACTAATGGCAGGAGAAGATTCTCATGATCATGACAGTGCACTATTAGACACCAAGGTAAGTTTTGAACAAGCTAAAAATGATATTCACTTATACTCAAAGAAAAAGCTTGAGTCCTTGTCACAGGTCTTGATTGAAGCCTATCTAACCGTTGTGACTCTAAGGACATTATTTTTGGAGGACTATGCTCAGTTAAGAACGGAGAATGTTGATCTTGAGAATGTCAATCAAAAAATACAGGTGGATATTAACAATCTTAAGTCCTCTAGAAAGGAGAAAAATGTTATGAGTCAGACCTAATCAGACCTAGAAGAAAAGGTTAAGAAACTGGGGGATGAGCTAGGTATCATGTCTAGTAAGAATGAAGTCCTTCTAAAAGAACTGGAGCAGACCAAAAATAAATTAGAGCACAATATGAAGTGGAATAAGTCCTCTGCAATGCTCGATGATATGCAACAAGGTCAATCTACCGCCAAGTATAGGATCGCATTCAAAATCAAAGAATCCAAGGATCGTGCAATTGATCATGGAGTCCTTCGAACCTTGTGTGGGATGACCGATAAATGATAGATAACTACAATAAAACCTCCAAGGCTCTTGATAGTAGTATCTCCTACATCAATATGAATTATGAAAAGGGTAGACAAATGAGGAGAATAGGACAAGGTATCCTCTTAGGAGCAATAGAAATAAGACAGGAAGAAAATATCCTCTTAGAACTAACAGGTACTGGTCAGGCAGAAGATATCCACCTATATTTAACTGGTCTAATAATGAAAATAGATACTCTTCTAGAACTATCAGGACTAAAAAGATTAAGAAAGATCTTCCTGCCTGGGCAAGAAAGGATCTTATTCACCTTTTTTACAATCAAAACGGACCCAAGTTGATCTGGGTACCTAAATCTCACCTATCAAGAACTAGTTGAAGGAAAATGAAAGCAATGGTACTTAGACAGCGCATGCTCCAGACATATGATTGGAGACAAACACAACTTCCTTCTGCTGAGTGACTTCCAAGGCAGAAATGTTAGCTTTGGAAATAGAAAACAAGGTGAAATTAAAGGTATTGGAAAGGTGGGACCATCTATGTCCCAATGCATTGACAATGTGTACTATTTGGAGGGATTGAAATATAATTTGCTGAGTGTCTCTCAAATGTGCGATAAAGGAAATTATGTACTTTTCAAAGCCTCGAAATGCAAAGTAACTAATACTGTCTCTAAGAGGCTTATACTCAGAGGGAAGAGACACAAGAATGTATATAAGGTGGACATCAATGGACCTTGCCAACCTGAGATAGAGTGCTTGAGTGCTATGAATGATGTATCATCACTTTGGCACAACAGTCTAAGACATGCCAGTTTTTGTACAATAAACAAATGATACTAAAAGAGCTATTTCTGGGACCGTCGGAGGGAAAAATTATTGAAGATTAAGTATGTGGAGCATGTGCTCAAGGTAAAAACGTCAGGAGCAGCTTTCAACCAGTGGGACTAGTCAGCATTTACAGACCTCTGGAACTTGTTCACATAGATCTTCACGGCTCTATGAGAGTCCAAAGCAGAGGTGGGAATAGGTATGTCTCCATACCTATAGATGATTCCTCATGATTCACATGGACTTTCTTTCTAAAATCTAAGTATAAAACTTTTGATGTGTTTGCTATGTATGCTAAAATGGTTTAAAACAATCTAAACAACCATCTGATGAGCTTGAGAACATATCATGGTACAGAATTTGAAAACTCCAGGTTCCTCACATTTTGTGTTGAAAATGGTGTGACTCAAAATTCTCAACCCCCAGAACTCCCCAGCAAAATGGGGTTGTGGAAAGAAAGAATAGAACTTTTGAAGGTGTGGATAGAACTATGTTGATAGCAGTGATCTTCCTCAAAGCTTTTGGGCTGAGGTAGTGAACACCACCTGCTATCTCATCAACAGATGCATAATTAGACCTATCTTGAACAAAAATCCCTATGAGTTACTACAAGGAAGAAAACCAAACCTAGCCTATCTTCACTCTTTTGTCTTTGTATGTTATGTACACAGTAATGGAAAGGATGCTCTAGGAAAGTTCGATGCCAAAAGTGATGAGGGAATTTTCATTGGGTACTCCTCTCACAGCATAGACTACAAAGTGTACAATAAAAGAACTAGATGTGGGGAAGAAAGTGCACATGTTATATTTGATAAGATCAGTTCCATGGCCGAGAAAGTTTTGCAGGAATACGTACAAATGCCAGGAGCAACTGACAACAGGAAAGAGTCAGATGATGAGAATGACAAGGAGCAGACCAGTGGACCTGGTCTCCCAGCTCAAGGTAATATGGAGAGAGAAACACCTTCTGAGGTTGTCCCTTAAAATGGAGATGGCACATCTAGAACATCTCACCCTGCTGAAGTTGGTTCCTCAGGTACTACAAGTAATAATCCTGTTCCTGAGGATCCATGATATAATTGGAAGCACAAGAGCTCACACTCTCTTGAAAATCTGTTCACCCGTCTGGACTCAAGGATATCTACTAGATCAAAGCTCAGAAACATGTGTGCTTTCTCTGTGTATGTGTCCCTAGTGGAACCTGAAAATTTTATGGAGGCACTGCTGGATGAAGAATGGACATCAGCTATGCAGGAAGAATTGCTCCAATTTAAACGGAGCAAGGTGTGGCACATGGTCCCCCTCCAAAACATCGCTCCATAATCAGCACTAACTGGGTCTTTAGAAGCAAGCTGGATGAACAAGGTAGTATAACCAGAAATAAAGCTAGATTGGTAGTTCAGGCATGTAACCAGGAAGAGGGCATCGACACTATGAGACATTCGCTCCTGTGGCACGCATTGAAGCAATCACAATGCTCATTATCTTTGCAGCCCATATGGAATTCAAGTTGTATCACATGGATGTTAGAGTGCATTTCTACATAGGTGCCTGTAGGAAAAGGTGTATGTAAAATAACCTCCAGGTTTTAAAAGCTATGAGCACCCCAATTATGTATACAAGTTGGACAAGGCTTTGTGTGGGCTGAAGCAGGATCCTCGCGCATGGTACGATAGGTTGTCGAGGTTCCTTTTAAGTCATGGTTAGTTCAGGGGTAAGATAGATAATACACTATTTCTGAGGTAGAAAAGGGCTCATGTGCTTATAATATAGGTCTACATTGATGAAATTATCTTCGGAGGAACAAATGAAGCACTTTGGTGCAAACTTTGCAAAACTTATGGGTAGTAAATTTGAGATGAGCATGATGGGAGAACTGAATTTCTTTTTGGGTCTTCAAATCAATCAGAATCAGATACTGACAGGAATCTCTATTCATCAACAAAAATACATCAAGGAGCTGTTTGAAAAGTTTGGGATGCTTGACGCCAAAACTCGTGATACCCCAATAGCGACCACTACAAATCTAGACAGAGATGAGAAAGGTATTAGTATGGATGCTAGTAAGTATAGAGGAATGATTGGGTCACTTCTGCACCTGATAGCTAGCAGACCTGACATTGTGTTCAGTATAGGTATGTGTGCCATTCCAATTAGCACCCAAGGAGTCACACCTTTAAGCTTTGAAGCAGATTCTTCGATATCTGAAAGGGGCCATGGACTTGTTTCGTTGGTACCCTAACGGCTCTTCGTTCGAACTTGTTGGATTTGCTGATACTGACTACGCCGGATACCTGATAGATAGAAAAAGCACATCTAGAATGGCTAACTTTCTAGGACCTTGCCTTGTTTTTTAGGTCACCAAGAAGAAAAATTCAGTTGCCTTCTCAACTGCTGAAGCTTAGTATGTGGCTGCCGCATCATGTTGTGCTCAACTTTTGTGGATAAAGAAGCAACTCATGGAATTTGGTGTAGTTACCTACATTCTCATCACGTATAATAATGCGAGTATAGTAAACATAGTGAAGAACCCGGTGCATTATAAGAGAACCAAGAACATCGATATCCTATATCACTTCCTGCAGGACAATGTCGAAAAGGGGTTCATCGAGATGGTGTTTTGCAAAATAGAGGATCAAGTTGCTTACATTTTCACTAAGGCCTTGGCCAGAGATCACTTTGAGAAAAATCGTCTTCACCTTGGCCTAATCAGGAGGACCTGATCCCTTTTCTCTTCATGTCATTTAGATTGAGTATAGAATCTGCATTATAGGACAGATAGTTTATGTATGCAGATACATGGTCCACAGGCATCTCCAGGACTCCTTCACGGGGAACTAATGAAATTACCCTTAATGTCTATCGCAGGCAGCATATGGTTGCAGTTACACCTTGTTGTTGCCTTCATCAGTGGAACAGGTACGCTTCTCTCACCAAATATACATAGGATAGTCATGATTTATGCATGTTATAATCGAAAGATAGTCTGGAACCTCCCATGTAGAACTTGGTCCTTCCCCAGGTATATATGTTAACTTTTGTTTTGGCGGGAATGCCTACATCTCTGTACATCAATGATAACCTCCCTTGGGATTTTAATAGTTGCTATGCACAAAGTTGGAAGCAGTGCATCAATCATTCGTTGTTGCCGCTTCACGTTCCCCAGGCCTCGTTTTAAAAACATCAATTCCCCCAAATCTTTCTCAATTCCTTTCCAAGAAAATCCTTCTTTTTTTTAGAAAGAATATTCTAGTCAAGAAAATTAGAACGTCATGGCCATCCTTGTCTGTTGCTCTGACATTGACTAAAATGCCTCGGCGCCTTCGCCACTCTAGGACCTATCTCAGGGGGAACTTCCCTCCTCTCCCTCATCGTCGTACTTCCAGTCACCCCCACCATCACCCAGAGACACCTCCCATGAAAACCCACCACCACCTCTTTCCACTGCCACCACCACACAACTCGCCTTCACCCCTTCTCCGTCTCCGAACCTTCCCTATTACACTCTGCGTTCGCCACTCGGTATTCCAAAAACCTATCGAATGCCGGTTGATCTTCTTATTCCCAACCATGAGTCTTCATCCTCTTCTTTTACCTATGGCAATACGCCACCGCTTTCTAGGCCTGTGTCTTCGGTCCCCTTGCCACTCTTCCTTCGCCTGATCAAGGTGAGGCTAACTCTGATAATGTTCATCGATGCCCTATTCAAAGTCCTGCGACTAGGGTTCATTCCTCTTTTCCATCCTCGAGTCATCCTAGAGGTCCCATGACTCGAAGCAAGAAACATGCTTTTTCCTCTACTCCGACGAGCACTAGTCGAAAACGTCTCCATAACGGTAAGGTGCCGGTCACCCCTTCATCTCCTGTTCATGTTGATTCTTCACCAGTGAGGTCCCCTACACCTGGTTCTCCTGTCTCTGCGCAGACTGCCCCTAGTCATAAAAAGCATGATGTTCACTTTTTTGCCATTGGGAAGGAAAGGTATTTTGCTGCTAAAGTGGTTCTTAGGGGTCGGGCCATACACCATGAGGTTCGTCAATTTCCATACATTGAAAAGTTGTGTGCTAAACTTAATCCACAAAATTGGCTGCATCTGCTTCTAGACACGAAACTTCTGGTGTACGAGGAGGAGGTTGTGGAGTTCTACACTAATCTGTCTGTTTTGGAAGGTAACGTGGTCACTTCAAAAGTTTGTAGGGTGGAACTAGTTTTTGATAAGGTGCATTTGGGTAAGGTTTTGCAGATTCCGTCTATTGTCTTGGCAGAGTACATCTAGGATAAGGATGAGGACTATGTTCTTACCTCTACCTTTACTCAGGGACGTGTCACTGACACTCCGCACAAAGTTCTGAAGAGTAAGATGCCCCAATTCCTGAAGCTATTGTTTGAATTACTTCATAAAGGTATTTTTCCATGTGGGGAATGTAGGCGTGAGGCAACCTACAGGGACATGGATCTGGCCCATGCATTCATCTTGAGGAACCAATTGACTGGCCCACTTTTATGATTCAGCACATGGCCCGCATTGTTAATCCTACTCAGGCTCCTTATAATCTTGCTTTTGAGATTTTTCTATCCTACGTATTCAAGGAGTTCTAGGTCCCAATTGGTGCAGGTCGTCCTTTGACTAAGAAGGACATGATCGACAGAACGACTGCATAAGAGTGTTGGTGTTTACATGTCTCTGTTGATTTATTCTCTGTCGCGGATGATGCTTGATCTTCAGGGTACTTAGGCAGAGCAGGTTCGCCTTCAGGTGCAAGTTGAGGACTTGACTGAGAAGCTAGAGAAGTCCCAGGCTGAAGTGGGACATCTTAATGATCAACTCATTAGTCAGCAGTAGGACCATAATGCCCGAGTGGACACCCTCCTTAGGATGCTAGGCTCTCCTACCCCCTCTGCCCCTGCTCCTTAATTGTTTTTGTTGGCTCCAGACAATCTCTTTTGGTTTTGTTTTCATGCATATATTTTTGGCAAAGCTGTTAATATTGTTGGGCTTGAAGCCACCCTGTTTTTGTTGTATATTGCTATGCATGGTTTTCTTGTGCTATATTACTTGCTCTATGTGGATGGCTAATATCCTTAGTTTTTGATCTGTTGTGCCTGTTATGCCTTAGGGCTTGTGTTTGTTTATCCTGTTTATCAATTTTTTGCAGGTTCACCTCATTTCTTTTTAATATGTCAAAAGGGGAATGATGGGTTACAGCAGACGGTGTTACCGTGTTTGCCATCATCAAAAAGGAGAAATTTGTTAGGTTCTGGCAGGTGCACTTGTACGGTTTTGATGATGACAAACAGAACCAATTTCTTTATAAATGAACGAAGTATTCCTTTCACTTTCTTGGAGGAAGAGCAAATGTGAATGACTTGATCATCTAGAAGAAGAAACCATTCTACATACAAAAAATAATTAGATACTTTTTTACTATACACTCTTTCTCTTAATCTTTCAATGTAAAATAAAGGGTTATACATAAGAATATAAGATCATGACACTCTACTAATATACTTTTGTACTACTTCTTTAACATTTTGTACAAAGAAATGTAAACAAACTTTCAAATAAATGCCAATTTCCATATTGAATACAATACAATTAATCAACCATAATTATATGCCTCTCCACGTACCAAATACTGATTTTAGAAAGATATTACAAGTCATTTATGTAGTGTCATTACAGTTTCAGAATTGATTCTTCATATTCTTCATTTCCTGGTCATTAGTCTCCTAAAACTTAAATCCCATCCATGTTGTCTCCAGACCTCTTGAATTGTAGCATCAGCTGTCTGAGCTGGAGTAAATAGGGCGGGGATTTTTCCTTTAAAAGTTTCTGTGTTTCTTTTGATCATATTATATTTTAACTTGGTGTGTTCAACTTTCCAGTGCTTGTCTCCACGTTGTCGTTGCATTGCAATGATTCTCCACAATTTAGGCAGTTTTGTTATGAGCATGTTGGCCTCACAATATATCCGTTACTTTTGTAAATGGAGTATCTTTCTATTTCCTCATGGAAGACATTGTGCCAACTTATGGGTGAATTCTTCGACATATGGAATGATGCTGTTGGAAAAAGATCATTACCAGGTCATTTTGTGCACTTCGAACCAAAGTTTTCAGAGTATGACCTCTCTGATCAATACACTTCAGAGCAACAGCTGTGCAATATGCTAGCACCATTGCTCAAATGAAGCAGCAACTGAATCATCAAAAGCAGTGAGAAATTAGAATGCAGCATAATGTTCTGCTGACAATATAAGATTTTAGCCTTGGTACCTGTTTTATTTTCCATACAAGTAGTGTGTTTTGAAAATTGAATCATTATGATATTGCTATTGCTGCCTTATATAAAAAATCGACACTAAAGACAGATCCATGAAGTGAGTTTTGTGTTTTGAAAATTGTGTCATTATGATACTGCTATTACTTTAACGTCGGTTTTCTATATAAGGCAGCAGTAGCAGTATCATAATGACCCAATTTTCAAAACACAAAACTCACTTCATGGATCTATCTTCAATGTCGGTTTTCTATATAAGGAAACATTAGCAGTATCATAATGATCTTATTTTCAAAAAACAGTACTTATATGGAGAATAAAATAGGTACCAAGGAAAATCTTATATTGTCAGCAGAACATTATGCTACATTCCAATTCTCACTGCTTGTGATGATTTAGTTGCTGCTATCATTTGAGCTATGGTGCTAGCATATTGCACAGTTGTGTTCTCTGAAATGTATTGATCAGAGAGGCCATACTCTGAAAACTTTGGTTCAAAGTGAACAAAATGACCTGGTATTGATCTTTTTCCAACAACATCATTCCACATGTCGAAGAATTCACCCATAAGCTGGTGCGATATCTCCCATGAGGAAATAGCAAGATACTCTATCTACAAAAGAAACAAACATCTTGTGATGCGAAAATGCTCATAACAGAACTGCCTAAAATTGTGGAGAATCATAACAATGCAACGACAACGTGGACACAAGCACGGGAAATTTAAAAACATCAAAGATAAAATATAATATGATCAGAAGAAACAAAAACTTTAAAGCAAAAATTCCCCTCATATTTACTCTAGCTCAGACACCTGATAAGGCCAACCTGAAAAAACCTATCAATAGAAGTAGATAGATGATTTCCTACTAATCTGCTTCCAACATGCATCCGTTTCAAAATGATTGAATGCAAGTGAAATGTCTGAAACAATTTTCATAACATGTCTTCTCAAACTAGTACTATCATAAGAGCAAACAAATCGATCTATTCTAGATGTACCAAAATATATATTCAACAATTTTCTCATGTTGGAAGTCGATCAAGAAACCAATAAAGTAAATAAGGTAAGGTCTTACATTATATGCAATTTATTTACTACTACAGTATGTCTGACCAAATTCCTTATATAGAAGTGATTAGCCATCCATACCTTGCATTTATGCAAGAAGAGATTTTCATGGAGACCTTCTAACTACATGACACTAACTTCTATCATCATGTCAATTAGCCGCCAAGACAATTACATTCTTCTTACTAAGTTGTCCTTGTTAATCCATAGGTTAGGGTCATCAAAAAGTGCTGCACGAAAAGAAAAGGAGAATGTTCCATCTTGAAAAGGGAATTTGCAACAAAGAAATGCAAATGCGACAACTTTGACAAGAGTGAGTTCAAAAAGTTTATCGCTGACGGAAGGAACAACCCAAATTAGTGTTGGCATAGGATTTCGTGAGATTCATTGATTCAACAAATTGTGGGAGATCTTGTATGCTACGTCAGTGGTGAAGCTAGTAATGGTGGACTTGGTGTTGGAATAAGATGTGACTAGGTTCTTGTATTCGGTGCAAACACCGGTGGCAGTGGAGGAGGGAAAGGTTGTGGCAGTGTTCAATAAATTTCTTGAAATAAATTACTTTTGACTTTTGTTCTATGAATGCTTCATTCAATGATTTTTTTACTTTTTTTTTTGCATTTTGTCTAATATGCATCACATGAGTAGCTCTCTTTCATTGAAGAGAATAAATAAGAAATGTATGCAAAATTGTTATGCCAATCAAACTTTGTTTAACAAAGAGGGAGGAGAAATACATGAATTCTCTAGATCAAATAGACAGAAAACAAACCTCAAATGGCAAATACTTCCACTCATTACTCAATAGTCAAATTCCTTCAAATCTACAAAATCAAGACATGATAATTGAACTGAGCCAAACCTGTTGCAGACTTTTAACTTCAATTATTCTCCTAGCCAAACAATAAAGTGGAAAATACAATTTCGAAAGCATTCATATATAATCTAGCTAAACATTATATGGGCAGGAAGGGGTGGGGAGTGGTGGTTTGAGCTGGAATGGTCTAGGTGGTGGGAATTGGGGATGTTGGGGGAATGTCCTCAGAGTGTCATTTCTCGTAAAACATAATTAAATAAAAGAATATTTTTTAGAAAAAAATAATTTAATTGGGAGTCGCCATCTAATTTTAAGGATAATTAGGAAAACCAATTAATTATTTATAAAATAGTCTGCGAACCAAAAAATTTCAAGTAAGAGTTCAAGTTATTCCGCAAGGAAGGTGTTAGCACCCTTTAGAATCCACAACTACGGGTCCCAGCTGAGCACATTTTTTTCAAACTGAGGAGGAGATACACAATATAACATAAGTATAATAATCACAAAATATACACAAACAATGAAATAAACAATGATATGAGGAACGTCCTAGTATTTGTCAAACTTTAATAATATACACAATAATAAATAAATAAATAATATACTAAAATTGTTCCGTCTCTTCAATAGGGAGGCCTCGAAATCCGATGAATAGATTCGTCATTGGCTAATTTAACAAACAATGTATATATGCAAACTTAAACTAAAATTTGTTGAATTTTAACATGTCATAAATGTGGAATATAACTAAACTTTTCCGTCTTTTTTAAATGGGAAGGCCTCGAAAACTGACGAAAAAGTTTTGTCATTGGCCAAGTTTAGCAAATAATGAACTTAAACTAGAAAACTTGAATTTTAGCATGTAATAGATATGAACTTAAACTAATTTTTTCTGTCTTTTTGAATAGGGAGGTCTCAAAATCCGACGGATAGATTTTTCATCAGTCAAGTTTAATAAACAATATAAAACTAATGAAATATGAAACAATATGCAACATCCAAATAATATCTAAGTGATGACTAGCATAGCTATTGGAAATTAGAGAAAAAAGATTGGATACAACTAAAATCCCAAACAACAATCAACAGTAATCAGTCACCTATAATAATAGATGGAGTAATACTAGATGATTGAAGCAAACACATAAATAAAACACTAGAAGTATTAGATAACTGTAGCAAACAAACAATAAACTATAATAAAAAATAAATCTCAACAAAATGTACACAATGAACAAGAATGGAATAGATATAAACATTAATAGATAAGAGTAAAATAAAAAACCTGGTTGCTAGAATGGAGCTCGGAACGGGAAGTTGGTCCGTCGGAATTGTTGGATCTGGGTGCTTTTTGCAGCTGCTGCTTCTTCTTGTTCTTCTGCTTGCCACCACCAGATTTGGTGGGCTTGGACGACGTTGAAATGGGGAAGACAAGTTTGGACTTTGGTGTTGCTTTTTTGGAGCATTTACCGACGGGGTTTTGGGGACAAAGGGAGAGATTCGTTTACTGGAAAAAAAAGGAAACATAAAGAGGGTTTTCGGGCTGTTTTATGGTTGTTGTTGGTCGGGGATTTGGTGTGTTTTTGGGTGGGTTTTGATGGGGTTTTTACGGACTGATTTGGGGGATTTTGAGGCTGATTTTGTGGCTGAAATGGGTGGAAATTGGGTGTGACTTTTTGGACTATTTTGGGGTAGTTTTGGTTGGAGTTTTGGGTCGTTTTGGCGACGTTTCATGGAGGTTTTGGGGGCTGTTGTTGGTGCGGTTTTGGACGACGATGGGTCGAGCGGAGTTGCTGATTTTATGGTGGTTCATGGGTGGCTTGTGGTGCTGCCATGGTGGTTGGAAATAGTGTTGTTTGGGGGGTGGTTCTCGCCAGAAAAAATGTAAACAAGGGCGCTTTCATGGTGCTATTATTTGGTGGGTAGTTGTTGGACGAGAAAGAAAGAGGAAGAAGAGGGTTTGGTTTGGTGGTTTTCTGGCAAGGATCCGCCGGGTTCCGGTTGCGGCTGCTAGAAAGAAAATGGGAAAGAGGAGAAAATATTTTTTGGGGTTTCTATAATTAAAATGTCTATTCTATTTTGTACCCTATTTTGTATTAATGTGGAGGTTATACACACATTTCATCTCAAAACCTAATGGGGCTAGAAAGATATGGTCCCAAATTATGAGTCAATTGAACATACACGTATAATTTTATCTGGACAAGAAAATGACTTATTACACTTCGTTTAAAATTTAAAATTAAGCTAGTCAAAATTCTAATATTTTGAAAATAAATGTAGTTATCAAAAATTATTCTAAAATTCCCCAAAATGGATTTTAAACTATTTAAAAGTATCAACACAAAAAGTATGAATTTTAGAAGTGTTGAGCCAAAATTGGGTTTCAATACCAAACACGCTCTTAAAGTAAAATTTGTAGCTTTCAATTTTTTTCTATTGTTTTCCAAGACCTCATTTTGTTTAATTTCATGAAATTTCCTTATATAGAGATTTAAATTTTTAAATATGTCATTATAATTTTACTATTCATTATTTCTCCTTAACTAGTCAATTTTTTATGTTGCATATGT
>JAABOM020129182.1:0-21352 GCA_011800125.2 Solanum clarkiae
ATTTCGACGTCGAGCCTCGTCTCCGTTTAGTTCGCGATTTTGAGCTAAGCAAGTAGCTGACTCACCTACTTGCTTCCAAGTCCTACAAGAACCTCAATTATTTTACTTCATTTAAGGCCATAATTTGCTTAATTCACCACAAAACATGTATACCCTCGATTCCCTTAAGCGTTAGACGCACATACAGCCCATTAACACTAGATTCAAGCACTTTTAAAATTTAGCGTCAATTGGTAAAAATCATATCATGTTTCATTTGAATTGGGCCAATATTGTAAGGTGTGGGGTGTTACATTTAGTGACCCACTAGGCTGAGGGGTCTGCTCATCATCAGTGGGCTCATCAATGAGCTTCCTCCTAAAAGCTTCAATCTTCGAGCGATTTCCTATTGGGGCTATATTATTTGAAAAACTAAACATAAAGCAACCATTATTAGCCCCAACAAGCAAGAATTAAAAAGAAAGAACATAACTGGAATAGTTGCAGAAGGGCATTACAAAAGCCAGTTACGAGTCGTAGTTAGAACTACGAATTGTAAAGTGGTCTTGTAAACCAAAGGTGCAAAATAATAATGGTAACTAGACTTTATATGAGACCCAGGTACGACATTGTAACTTGGTTTACGAGTTGTAAACTGATTTCCTATAAACTTCCAGATAGTAAATTCAAAATAGGCAGGGGTCTACTAGGCCTATTTACAAGTCATAAAGTGAACTACGACTCATAAAAAGTCTCGTGTGATGAATACTTAGAGTGTCAAGTCTCTGGAATTCCCCATGAGGGGCAATTACGACGCGTAGATGGATCCAAGAGTCATAAAAGACTTTTCTCTCGTGAACAAGAAACTGCAAGTACCTAAACTATCTAAGGTCATCATACGAACCCAAGAACCTATACAACACTTAAGCATAGGACTGAAGCAAGCATACGTGTACCCAATCATGATAAGCACATAATAACCAACACCCCACAAACAATTTCACAAATATTCACCCCATCGATAGATGAATAAGCATGGAAGCACATATGTTTTTGACCATTCCCATATGATTCACCTTAAGGCATGCTCCGATAATATCAAATACCATTTCACAATCATAAACAATGCAATATTACTTATTCAAACATGATAAATAATCCCATGGGTGCAAAATCAACACTCACAAGACTACAACACCTAATTCCAGACTTAAACAACCAATTTAATCAAAGGTACCCCTACTTTCACATTCACAATTCACATAAACCACAAAATTCAAGCTTAGAAATCAAATCCATCACCATCATCACATCAAACAATTCAGATCAATGTAAATTTTGAGATTAAAACTTAACCAAGAAACTTTTCAAAGATGATGATGAACTTGAAGAAGAAAGAGAAAGTGAATGATGAAAATCCCTAGGAGTAGCCAGAAAGTGACGCCGAAAAATGGGATGGAATGTCGGAAAGTTGATCAGAAATAAAGGGGGAAGGAAGAAGTTGGGGAAATTCGATCAATTAGGGTAAAAGTGGGGTCAAAATAATTTGACCCCCCTCTTTTTTAGACCCTTACCAGGTCACAGTTTAAAATTATTGGGTTAGGATCTATGAAACCCCAATTACGAGTCGTAGGTAGATCTACGACTCATAAGTCATGGTTTCGTAGACGTCTCAACACTTTAAAAAATTCAAAATCTTACCTAGGTTCCACAAACCCCATTCACGACTTGTAGTTGGATCTACGAGTCATAAAGTTGGCTCGTGAGTTGAGTGCACATTGTTCATACTTACTAAAAATCTTTACAAGATAGGGTTACGAGTCGTAAAGTGTAATATGACTCGTAAGCTCGGTCATAGAAACTGTACCTGATGCAGTTCTCAGCAAAATCTATAGCTTTAGTCTTTTATCTGCATACTCTTTATAAAATGCACTTGCACCCTATATGCAACAAAACCAATGTTAAAAATAGCAATCAAAACCAACAAAACAACTAACTATGAATCCCAAAATTGAAAATAAACTCAAATCTAAGCTAAAACATCAAAAATCCTCGGGTTGCCTCCCAAGTAGCGCCTAATTTATTATCGCATCATGACTTAGACAAATTGGTCACCAGACTTCACCAATTGCCCAAACCTCACTGTTCAATTCATTAGGATGCTTCATAGAGTGATGGGTATCGAAGACTACTTCTTCACCATTTACCCTAAATCCGAGTTGACCGGAGTTCATATCCACTAGAGCTCCTATCGTGGCCAAAAAGGGTCTCCCCAAGATAATAGAGACTTCAAAATCAACTTCACAATCAAGAATCATAAAATCTGCAAGGAATATGAATTTGTCCACTTTTACTAACACATCATAGAGTATTTCCTGCAGTTTCTTGGTTGTTCTATCTGCCATTAATAGTCGCATCTTAGTTGGAGTAGGGGCACCCAAACAGAACTTTTTGAAAACTGCAAAAGGCATCAAATTGATACTAGCACCAAAATCACAAAGTGCTCTTGTGAACTCTACATCACTTATGGTACAAGGTATAATTAAAGCACCTGGATCTTCAGGCTTTTGAGCTAATGACTTAGTAGTGATAGCACTGCAATGCTGAAGCTCCTTACAAAGCACTTGACTCAAAGTCTGCTTCTTAGTAACCAAGGCTTTCATATACTTTGCATATGCTGGCATTTTCTCCAAAGCTTCAATCAGAGGGATGTTGATGGATAGTTGCTTAAGCATAGAGAGAAAGTGTTTGAACTTGCCTTCCTCCTCCATCTTTTTGAGTTTTTGAGGAAAAAGAGTTGGAGGCACTGGGATGTCTTATACTTCTCGCTCTTCAACCACTTCTCCTACCCCATCTTTGACACAATTTTCTCCTTCAATCATATCTTTATCTGCAACTATCTCCTCACGAACATCTTCTACCCCAACAGGCATAGGAGGATCACTGGTTTTTTTGCCACCCTTATGTAGTAACCGCCATACATTGCCCTTCATTCTTTGGATTTTGAACTGTGTTACTAGGTACTGTACCCTTTTGACGCTGATGCAACTTAGTTGATACTTGACCAAATTGTTGCTCAAGCTGTTTAATAGCCATAGAATAAGACTATCTTTTGATTAATGCTTGAAATATCATATTTTACGCCTCTTAGAGTTTCAACTTGTGTTTCAGCCTTTTTCAACAAATGATCGAACATCTCTCAATTCTAGAATTACTTGTACTAGCATCTCAGTTATGTGATGACACATATGGACCATTTCTGAAACTCTCTCTTCTACCCCATTTGGCTTTTGTACCCCTATTCCTCTCATAATAACCACTTCAATTGTCTCTATAAGTTCCATCTCCAGCATAGTTTCGACCTTGGTTTCCTTGACTTTGGCACCAATAGTCCTGATTCCACCCTAGGGCATTGCTCTGAAAACCCCCCGTCTGCTCATTCACAAAGAAAGAATCCTCCTCATAATAAGGCTCATCATACACATGTGCATGTACAGGTTGGTGAACTACCACTACCGCATTCACTCTTTCCTGATTTTGCTTAATCACCACATCCATGCTGGTGTGGAGTTGAGCAAGTTGCATAATCTCCTTGTTGATTTTCGCTTGCTCTGAACCAATATTAACAACACATGAACTCCTCATAGAAGCTCTATCCCATTGTCCCCATGCACAATTACTCTTGACCACTTGCTCTATATGCTCGGCAATCCTTGCAAATGGCTAATCTAGAAACATATCACCCATAATAGTTTCGGCACAAGCTTGGCTATTCTCATCAAGGGTACGGTAAAATATGTCCACCAAGGCATCATCAACTATCTTGTGGTCAGGGATACTACTCAAACACTTAGTAATTCGCTCCTATGTAGTACTAATTAAATCACCAGGAAGTTGCTCAAAGTTTTTGATTTGATCCTTTAACTTGAGCTTCTTCGATCTAGGGAAGTACCTTTCCAAAAAGGCCTTCTGCAAATCTTCCCAACCAGTGATTGAACTCTGTGGGAGCTCAGATAGCCATAAAGTAGTATTGCCCATAAGAGATAATCGGAAAACACAAAGTCCTATAGCATCCATAGAAAGATTTTGTGTTCTCATCACACTCTTACAAACAAATACAACATCTTGCAAGTGGCTATATGGACCCTCTGATGGTAGGCCCAGAAATAGTCCACGGTTTTGTAGCATTTGAAGTAACCCACTAGAAACAGTGAACTTTGTGTCAGCCAATAGTGGTGGTAATACAATAGCCCCGGTCACATCCATAGCCATAGGGTTCAATCTATATTGATTACATCAGTAAGCATTGTTATTAAAATCACCAAGCTATGGAATATTCTCCAAAGGAGGTGGGTTTTCATTCCAATCATCCTCAATAACATTCCAATTCAAGGCTGCATTACCTGGGATGTTAGCATTTTCTTAGGTCATTCTTCTTGTAATTCTTTGGATCTCTGGATCAAGTAAAGTTAAGGGATTGCCTTGACTCCTATTGTTGGGTATACACATACCTAGTATACCCTACAAAGAAATGAAACAAAAACAAAAGTAAAGTACAAGGGAACTAAGGATTAACACTTGAATTACAATAACTAGTGAATTCAATCAAAGTCTAGTCGTATTCCCCGGCAACAATGCCATAATCTTTGATCACACCCAAGTTACACCTCTGTTTTGGAGGATAAAATGATCATTGCCAAATATAAAACCTAACCAAGGTTAGTTTCGAATCCGACAGAGAATACAAAGACTTTCCAAATCGATCCACTAATAAACAATTCAAGTATTAAATAAATCAATTTCCCAAAGGGGGGTTTAAAATAATTGATACAAAATTAAACTAAACTAACTAAAATGGGAGACAATTAATAAAGGAGAACAACTTGGGTATTGTGTTCGGATAACTCAATTCTCGACTAGTATAGCATACAGGACGGTAATTAAGTTTACCAAGCCCTTTGGTCAAAGGTGAGAGATGAATTTCACTATGTGACTTGGCCCATCTCCATAGTGTACAATACTAACCATTACCCATAGTACCAGTCAACCTCCCCTTGGTCTACTTTGGTTGATTAGATGAGAATACATCATCGAATTTCGTTAACCAATCTCTTTCCCTATTCACTACCACATGGATCGGGACGGTAAAACTAGGCAAATTCTAATGTTGGCACCAATATAAAACATGCAAAACAAAGAGAATCGATTAATACACATAAATAGCCATTCCAAGAATTGCAAATTATCGAGGTTTATTTGGTTAGATCTTCATGGTTCCCACAACCTCGAGTTGTGGATTTAGCTACTCGTGTTATGGGTAGATGAAGAAATTATAAATTGAGAAAATATAATTAATCACTTACCCAATTGGATTGAAGAATAAGCAAACTCAAATTTTATTGAGAATCACAAGATTGAAAGCTACAATGAATCCGCAAGTGTATTCTACTCTCCAATATTTTGTCTACAAGTATAAACCTTAAAAGTACTCTCTAATTACATTTTCTAGTGTCCTCTCCTGAATAATGACCCAAATTTTACTATTTATAGTACTTACAGATAAGTCCCTAAAAAATTAGAAAAATTGATCGGCGACTTTCTACGACAAGCAGTTATGACTCGTAACTGGGTTTACGAGTCGTAATTTGGGTATCGTGTTTAGCGTCTTAAATCTTGGACTTCACTACTACGAATCCACTTTACGAGTCTTAGACTAATCTACAACTCATATTGCACTCTCATAGACTTCACCTGCATCATCTGGTCTTTCTCTGGAATTCTTTACAAAACCTCTTTATACAACTCGTAGAGTGATCTATGACTATTGTAGAGATCTCGTATAGCTGAACATCAAACTTTAATTCTTTACTAAAAATTTTTACAAAACCCACTCTCTGACTCTTAAAATGCTCTATGACTCGTAGAGGGTTTCTTAAACCTTCAAAAACTAGAAAAGTACACAATTTTCCCCAAAATTATGCCACCCTGCTTTCCTGCAAAACTGAGCACAAAATACATAAAAAATCATAAATGTCGTACTGAACACACAAAATCTTATATTTTAGGCATCAAATGTGTTGTAGTTTGACAGCACATCAACTATTTTCTCTTTATTTTGAATGCTTTTTAATGGTGGCCAATGTTAGAACTCGTCTTATTCTTACTCATCAGCCTAAAGGGGTAATGAATGCGAAAAGGGATAAATAATAAGATTTGACATGAGCAGACTCGTCTAATCAACTTGAACAACCCAAGGGATGGTTGTACTGGGATAAAGGTAAGGTTAGTAGTGTGATATTCATAGACGACCCTAGTTGCATGGTGAAATTTTCCTAGTTGTCGGCCTAAGAAATTAGGTGAACATAACTTACCAATTTTGCATGCTACACACTAGAAAGTGTTACAATTATTAGGTTATATTGTGCTGGGAATTCATGAGGAATACAATACCCTAGTTACCTCTCTCACTGAACTAGTAATACTTTCATCGAATATTATTCTTAGTTTAGGTTTGAATAATTGCTTTTTACACCAAAACCGCCCTTTTTGGAAGTAAGTTGATTAATTCATCCAAATTGCTTTAATTACTCCAAGTTTAGACCATATTCCTCGTGGGATCAATCCTAACCATTCTTAGGCTTTATGTTTGAACAACGACCGCTTATACCTTGATTGAGAGGTGTAATTTGGACATGATTAATTAGCAGTTCAACTTATGGAATGCGATAATAATCAGAAGCTTAAACTTATAAAGCAAGAATTAGCCAAACCACTAAATTTTTCATAGAGTGTTCCCTAAAATGGTAAAGTAATCACATCAAAGACATTGAACCTCAAATGTCAAGTCTAAGTAGAAACAACAAAATAAATAATTTACACTAGTTTATATTCGAAAACTAAGGATATCATGCCACAAATGATAGAATCCAACATGAGCTAAAAGGTCAGGTCATCCTTAAATCTGATATACCGATGACCGGTTAGAGTTGAGAGCGAGACGAAGTCGATAAAACACTAGCCCTATAGGGTAACTTGGTGGAATTGTTTGAGAACAAAAATTAATGCTTCAATGTTGCATATGATTGTTTTTTCTTATTGTTGAGTTCATTTTGGGACCCGTTTGATGGGATTAGAAAATCCAGGCTGCTATATTATTTTCAGCACGAGGGTCTTCTACGTCCCATGGACTAATCCATGAACTATAGTTGCCCCTCATGAGTAAAACCAGTATCTTGTAAACAAGTTTCATATGTTTCATGCCTGAAAATGTTAATTCTGGAACTATATCTACGACTCAGTCTATGGCTTGTACTGGTTCTCCTAGGTGTAGTCCAATTACTTGTTTTACAGTAACCTGTCACCTACGAAGGCCTTCTATGGCCCGTTATTTTTTCCTACAACTCGTAGACATGCCTTCGTAGGTACCTCTTTCACATTTTCTTATCACTTTTTGCATTTCTTTCTTATACCTGTAGGGCTAATTGGTGTGATTAATTATGTGGATTTCAGGTATGATGGCACCCAAACCTTAGAAGAGTGAGATCCGTGCCATGCAAAGGAGATTGAGAGATAATTCCTTGGACACCTCGATTAGTCCTGAGGCCAGTGGGTCCATCGAAGACCTCGATGTCCAGCCAAATTTGGGCACCGAGCAACAATAGACACGATCAGGCTGCCAGACAGATAGTGCAACTTCAGACTCAGGCCATAGTGGTCTATCCTCCCCTGTCTGGCGAGGGAGGTGGCAGGGATAGCAGCTCCATTTACATAGTTTCATTTTATTTCATCGATTCGTTATTCCTCTCCATTCATATCTATTTTTCCAATTTCAACTTCTTCCAGAGAGGGATCCTAGTCCAGATCTGGAGAGGAGTTCGAGTCTGAGTCTCCTTCAGCACCCCCAAGACCATCCTCACCTCCAAATGCATTGTCTAACCGTTGGTGTGTGCAGGGAATGCAGCGGATATATCGGGATGACCTCCATCATGAGTAGTGGGGATGACAGGCCCGTACTATATTTGATAGGGCCATCAATATGGGCTTGGCCCATAGGGCTGGCATGGCCTAACCCGTAATTTAGTAAGGTTGGGCTACGATTTTTGAAGCCTATTTAAAAAATGGGCTTTTTACCCTGGCTTGAATAAGTCTGCTAATTTGTGGGACTTTTGCAATATGGGTTGGGCCAGCCCATGGGCTGAATTAAAAAATAATTAAAATAAAAGTTAAATAGAGTATTAAAAATAATCAGAGTCCAAACTTAAAGTTCATTTAGACTTTTTAAATATTAAAATTTAGAAACAAATGATTTTTTTTATAATATGTACTACCGCTATCTATCTTTACTTGTCCTTTATTGATTTAGCACAAGAATTAAGAAACAATAAATAATATGAGTAATTTTACTAAATCACCTTTTAAGTATAGTAATTACAAGGTCTCGAAAAATGTAACAAGAAAATAACTACTATAATCAATGATAAGGGTAAACTAAAAATCAAGTTGGAAATTATCTTTTGATTTCATGAAGTGGACAAATATTATTGGACATCTCAAAATAGTATAGTGGACAAGTAAAGATGGACAAAGGGAGTAATAGTAACACTAATACTATATAATATTGTCATGTTAGTATTTATTTCGGTATGTTTAAATTATAATTTAATTTAAAATTTTATTTAAAAAATATAAGAATAAAAATGTGGGGGCCCGACAAGGCCTCTTGCTGAAGTACAAATGGGTTGAGCTAGCTATTTTTTAGCCCATAAAACAAAGGGGCCAGCACGGCCTGGCCTGTCAAATTTCAAAGCCTGTGAGGGCTAACCAAGATGGGGTAGGCCAGCCTGTATTGACAACTCTAATATTCGAGGAGCCCCAGATCATCACTTCTGGGCTTGATAGTGTCCCCGAACTCCAGGACATCGTAGCCTATTACAGCTTATAGTGGAGGGCAGCTCCATCGGCGAAGTACTCCCCGACGCTGGTCAAAGAGTTCTATACGTCATACGCGACACAGTACTGGAGTCTACCCCTAAGGGGAAGAGACCCTTGCTCAGCCTCGTTTGATACACACAAGGGTGAGAAGAGCTCAGGTTGACCTATCTAAGGCCACCATCCGACGTGTTCTTTTTGGTCCGCAGTATTAGGCCCCTAGGACCATTGTTGAGTACTACCAGAGATCAAGCCAGACTCGGGACAAGGTATTGATGAGAGATCCAGCCCACAAGGCCACACTTATGAGATGGGTTGCCAATCACATTGCCGAGCCAGGTCAGGACCCTAGGTTGCAACATCATTAGCATCGATAGTTAAGGCATCCTAAGCTTCATCGGTAAATTTTGGTGGGTTGTTAGATCGCAGATCCAACCAACACATGCGGATAATACATTGACACCAGTTTGTGCCGTACTAGTTTCCAGTATCTTGGTTGTCTATGAAATTGATTGGGCCCGCCTAATAGCAGAGTAGATTTATGAGGCGACCTTGAAAATGTCCACCTTTATCCCCTCCCCATGATTGCTATATCAAATGTATAGCGTCAAGGGTGGAGATTCTTCACCATATGGAAACCTTGATAGAGGCTTAGAGAACACTAGACGCCAACCTGGTAAAGGTTGATGAGAATCCGATGGCCCTCAAGTGAGCACCACAACCTCTAATCCATATGCAGAGATATTTCCTGCAGCACCACTGTCTGAGTGTCCATATTATTCCATTACTGCTTGTCATACTACTGAGGTCCCCCCACAGACAGAGGCTGATAGAGATAGGGGCCCACTACTACTGCTACTTCACCAAAGGTCGTGTCCGCTCAGTCTTTACTCTTTAGAATGGTATATGTGTCCACAACATCTACTTAGATGAAGAGACAAGCACGGACTGAGTCCTAGTTAACTCAATTGTTATAACAGATTAGGCCTTGGGTTTGCTAGGCCATTTCAGAGGTTGAGGCTCGAGTAGAGTAACAGTTTGCGGCTACACTTATAGAGAGGCTTCGACCAGTATATAGCTGCATTGATGCATTTGAGAGGCACGTGGAGCAAAGCCTTAGTTTATCCCAGCCTGCTGAGTTGACATCCATTCGAGCAGAGATCCAGTAGACCCAATTCGAGATAAGGGCAGCAGCATCAGTACAGCTTGTGCTTCCTCCGTCCGACCTCAGTGAGGCAGTTGTTGATCTATTTTGCCCCAAGAAGACACTCCCTACCATCGGGAAGATGCCTCGCCTATAGACTGATGATGCAGATGCTGCAAGGTGAGAGACGGAGATGACAAGGGAGGAGGAATTCAAGGTTGCGAGACTTCACCCCATGGTAGATGAGGATACAAAGTAGACATATGAGTTAGACAGAATGAGGGGTGTTGGACCCTCCAAACATGTTGTCGCAACTGAGGAGACCACTAAGCAGGTTGACGGTGGTCAGAAACAGCCAAGGACGAGCGCTTAGGTGCCTAGGTGCGTTCTTTTTTACCCCTATGCTTTGACATTGCTATATTTTATGCATTGAGGACAATGCAAACTCTTTTCGATGGGGAGTGGATAGTTGTAGGCCTCAATGAAGTATGATTAACCATAGCCTATAACTATTCCAAATTTTGAGTCCGAGGGGTTTTCTTAAATGTGTTCTTTTCCTAAGGACATTTATTTTCTGTGAAACTGACATGTTTAGGATGTGTAAGTAGTATTAGTAGCATATAATACTAAAGTCTATGGCATATGTTAGTTTTTGTGAAAAATGATACCTATCAAATTTTTGTTAGGTAGTTTTGATAATAACCACGTGAAATCAATGATTGACAGTGCTTATTCTGATAAGTGAGATTTAATTTTGATGAAAAGCATGATCTGCAAGTCTGTGTTGATAGTGTAATCAGTGTCAAGAGTGTGTGAGCTTCTTTGCTCAATTTTTATATTGTGTTTCAATTTAACACTTGTCCTATTACCCTAACTAAGATTGTAGGTTAGTTGGCTAGGAAAGGCTTTTAGTGATTGTTGATATTAGTCCACTAAGCCTAAATAACCAACCAAATTCTTAATATATCCCTTGATCCTAATGTTTGAGTTTTGTATGTATCCTTTTTTTCTTTAAACACCAAAGCAACCTAGCCTTGTTAAATATAAAACCCTGAATTTGGCCTTGGTCCTCATTGAATATTGTGCACCTTGACTGAGGCCAAACGCTCAAGTTGAGGTGGCTACCAAAAGGTGGCCCTGGTTCATAGATTGGAGATTATGTACCTCAACTCATGCCAAAATCCTAAGTTGAGGGGGGCTGGTATAAGGAAAATAACACTAAATTGGATGGAATCTAATGTTACATAAAAAGAGGGGAAATGTGCTGCGGGTACAAGAAAAATGAATTGATGCCTAAAATACAAGCTAAAAAGAAAAAGAATGTGAAAATAAGAGGCAATGAGCTAAAAATGTGAGTAAGGCACCCATAAAAGTTTTAAATAGGAGAAAGAGAGAACGAATTGAAATAATAGTGTTGGTAGGGCAATAGTGTAGAATAATGCACTGTCAAGGAGTCATACCAAAGCCCCCTGAGCCTACCTTACAAGCTAAGAAAGTCCTATAATAATCCTAGTCCAAGTAGTTGAAGGTCATAGTTGAGAGTATAGGGGCAAGCATATGGTATTGAACACGGTGCTCGAATATCTATTATGAGTATGAGTGATTTTGTTTAGTCCCAAGCATCAAATCTGAAAATACTATCATGAGTGAGATATGGGACTTTTTTGTGAGGGCACTTGTATTACACCGTTGATTCTAGGCTATTTTCAGTGATTGTTGCTTATTTGTGGTTACGTTGCTTTTCATAGTTATATTTTCACATGTATTAATCTTCATTGGTTTGTTTGATTGGTATCTGATATGCATTGATGAGTAGTATGGGTATCTATGCTTGATTTATTTATAATGTATGCCATTAGATTGAGGTTTATGTGTTGCTATACTACTTATGTAGATTGAGTCCGTCGTTTGAGGACAAGCAACAATTTTAAGTTGAGGGTGTTAATGTGTTGTTAAAATACAACATTTTTAAGCTTAAAACTTGAAATTTTATGTGTTCTCAAAGCGATCTTAGTGGATTTGATGTGTTTTTATGTTTGTTTTTTAGGATTACAGGATTTGGCATGATATTGTGCAAAGTGTTGCAGATGTTAAGTTTTTAAGGAACTATGAGAAACTCTATGGGTTGTGGATACCTCCACAGTCTGTAGAGAGGTTTTGTGAGTGAGATGCAGCCTATATTGATTCCACTGGTAAGCATTGGCATTGAAATCCTGAGGCTATGGAGCAATGTCCTCAAGAGAAGGTGGGTTCTCATTATCAGCATTCTTGTTGGTATTTCTGTTCGGAGCTGCATTGGCCACATTGTTGGTGTTGAATTGGGCTATTCACCTCAATGTTCTATGGATCTTTGGGTCAAATGGAGTTAAGGGATTGCCTTGACTCCGAGTATTGGGCATACACTACACTTACACCCTGAAAAAGAACAAAAACAACAAACAAAAGTAAAATATGGGAAATAAGGATCAATACCTATATTACTATAAATTGACTAAGTCTATCCATACTCCTCAGCAATGGGCACCAAAATCTTGATGTCGCCCAAGTTATACCTCCTTTACCTCCTTTTGGAGGATAAAGCGGTCGTTGTCAAAAAAATAGAACCTAACAAAGGTTCAAACCCACAGGGAATATATAGACTCAAGAGAATTCAATGATCGCAATTCAAGTGGCTAACTAACTTACTTCCCCAAGGGGAGGGGGTTTGCAATAATCAATGGAAAATAAAATTAACCTAACTAACATAAAAGAGAAATCAATATGGAGAAAAACTAGGGTATTACGTTCCCCATGATTCCCCAACTCAATATCATCAGATAACCTAATTCTTTTCTAGTGTGTAGCATGCAGGATAGTAAGTTATGTTCACCAAGCCCTTTGTTCAAAGGTGAGAACTGAATTTCACTATGTGCTTCGCCCATCTCCATAGTGTGCATTACCAACCCTTACCTATTAGACCTAGGACAACCTCCCCTTGACCCAGTTTGATTGATTAAAAGAGAACACATCAATTGAATCTTGTTAATTAATCTATTTTCCTATTCATTACTACCTTGGTCTACTCAGTAACACTAGGCGGTTTCTAATGTTGCCCACCACTAGAAAACATGCAAAATGAAGAGAGTTAATTAATACATGCATACACACCTTTTAAGAATTATGAATTATCCAGTTTTACTTTGTTAGTTATTCATGGTTCTCACAACCTTAGTTGTGGATTTAACTACTCATACTTTGTGTAGATGTAAGAATTGTGAATTGAGAAAACATAATTGAACACTTACATAATAGAATTAAGAACAAGCAAATCCAACTTCAATAAGAATCACAAGCTTAAAGATGAAATTCAAACACAAATTTCTCAAAGACTCTCCAATGTGATCTCACAATTTTCTCTCTCTAAATTGAGTTCTCTGAGTACTAGCGAAACTTCTGAAAAATAACCTAAAAACCTATTTATAATAAATAAAATACAAGTCCTAAACAAAATAGGATAACTAATTGGTAGGCCATACAAAAGGGGTTTGTGGGTCGTATTGCATTCTACTGCCCATAATCGGGGTCTTGTACTTAGCTACTGAAATTTTAGACTTCAACTCTATGGTACCCTCTACGACTCGTAAAATGGTTTATGACCCGTAAAGTGGTTTTGTCTGAAGAAACTTCAGAAAGTACCAATCTCTGATGTTTAGGGCACGAACCATCTTCTACGACTCATAAAACCATCCAAGACTCGTCTACATGTTCGCAGAATCAACTTCAGAAAATGGCCCCTCACTGGAATTCATGAAACCTCTTCATGACCCGTAGAATGACCTACAGCCCATAAAGTGTCCAGTATAGCAGCAGAAACCAACAACTTTTGCACTTTTTCCCAAGATCAAGGCCAAACCTATAATCCTATAAACATAACACAAAAATACATAAAACTAACTAACATCACATTGAGAACATACAAAATTTCACGTTTTAAGCATCAAAAGTGTTGTATTTTGGCAGTACATCAACACCCTCAACTTAAAGTTATTGCTTTCTTCAAGCGACGGATTCAATCTATATAGATAATACAGTAACACACAGACCTCAACCTAATGGCATAACATCACACAAACTCAGATACCTACACCAACTTTTCAATGCAGGATCAAATAGCTATCTAGAAAATCAATACAGACTAGTGCATCTCACAACATAACTATGACAAGTGAGGTACTATCAACAATCTATAATCACTGAATAAGTCTAGTGCTAATAATGCAATGCAAGTACCCTCACTAAAAAAAGTCCCATATATAATACTAAATGATGTTTTCATGTATAACCTTGGGAATATGCAAAATCACTAATTCTCACAAAAAAAATTCATGCATCATGCCAAATACCATAGGCCTCCCCCTATACTCATGACTAAGACCTTCAACTAACTAGACTAAGATCACTTTAGGACTTTCTAGGCTTGTAACGTAGGCTCAGGGGGCTTTGGTATGGTATTTCAGGAGCATAATGACTAAAGGCCCTCCTTGACACTACATTTTTTTCTACACTTTTGCCCTACCAACTCTATTATTTTCACCTCATTCTCCCTTCCTCCTATTTCAAGCTTTTCTGGGTGCTTTCTTTTCATTTTCAGCTTTTTCCTTCTTTTTATACTTCATTTTTTTCCTAGCTCACAACTAAGGCATCACTTACTTTTCTTGCACCCAGTACATGATTGTTTTCCTTTTTTCTCTGCATCAGTAATTCCCCTCCTTACTTTTGTGTTTCACCTTACACCAACCACCCTCAACTTAGGCTTTTGGCCTATGTTGAGGTGCACAATATCTGTCCTTAGAACCAGGGCCACACTTCTGGTAGCCACCCTCAACTAAGATTTTTTGCCTCAGTCAAGGTGCATAATGTTCAAGGAAGGGTCAGGGCCAATTTTAGGATTTTAACACTTACAAACCTAGGTTAATTAAGTATTTTCAAAGAATAGGTTCATGTTAGGCTCAAACATTAGGAACAAGGGATATAGCATAGTTTTGGTTGGTCATTTTAGGCTAAGTGGACTATTAAGAATAATGGCCTAAGATCCTTTCCTTATCCAATTAATCTACAATCTAACTTAGAGTAACAGGGCAAGTTCTGAATTAGAGCAAAACACATTAATCTAGCAAGTTAAGCTCACACTCACATGACACTGCGTAGATTATCAACAAAATACTCTTAGATCATGATTTTTATCTCAATTTATCCTCACTTATCAAAACAAACATTGTCACACACCTAAACATACATGGTTCCTATTTAACTACTAATCAAAATTTTTTGGTTGGTATCATTTTTCAAACAAAATACAAAAACATGCTATATGCCACAAGTCTTAGTACTATATGCTACAATTACCATCTAAACATCCTAAACATGCCAGTTCAACAGAAAGTAAATATCCACGGGGAAAAAGAATGCAGGCAAGAAAACCCTGGGATAAAAAATTGTAGTAGTTATGGAGCCAAGCTACTCAGACTTTACTGAGGCTCATAACTATCCACAACCCAATCGAAAAAGATGTGCATTGTCCCCAGTGCACAAAACCAAAGCATAATAAAACATAAAGGGGTCAAAAAATATACATGGACACCTAAGCGCCAGTATCCACCTTGGGTTTCCTCCCAAGCACCTAATTTATTATTGTGGCATGACATAGATGGCTTGAGTACTGAGACTTTCTCAAGCTTTTTTGCTCCCTTGTCAATATCTGTAGCATGTCCGCGGGTGCTCCCCTCATAACCGTTTGTCGTTATCATGTACCCATCAGTGTTCTTTAGATCTTAAGCTATGGTGTCGGCCATCATGTCTCTCTGAATCTAGTTTAATTAGGCTAAGATGTGTCTAAACTGATGATTGAGCCGCTTGATTATGACAGAGTGATGTTGAACTATTCTATTTATACTGGCAATGTCAGACTTAATCTCCCTCAAGGTCTCGTCTTGTGCGTCGGCCTTCTTTAACAATTAGCCAAGCATCTCCTCGACTCTGGGATTCCCAATCCCCATGTTACGATTGTGGGGGGCGTAATGGTTATTCCTATTATCATCTTTGCAACACCCATGCTCAGTGTGGTGGCTTTCCTGAATGTCTCTTGCCTTAGCTAATTCTTGCATCTACTTCATTAGCATCTCCAGATTGGCACTGCTTTGAGCAAGCATTTGGATGAGCTTCACATTTATTTTTGCTTGCTCAAGGATTATTCTAGCAGTACCCATGCAATTGGTTGGATGTTTGTTCATGAGCCTCTACATATGGTTCAAATTAGCCAACACATCCAGCTACTCGGTAATTTCTACGAAAGGTTGGTCTACAAATAAACCTCCCAAGAGGGTGTCAGCACATGCTTGACTATTTGCATCTAGAGCTCGATACAAACTCTCTACCAGGATATTGTCTGCAATCTTGTGGCCCAGTGTACTTCTCAAGTATTTATTGAACTGCTCCTATGTGGTACTGATCCAGTCGCCAGGAAGTGGCTCAAAATTGTTGATATTGTCCTTCTACTTGAGCCTCTTCGGTTTAAGGAAGTACCATGCCACTAATGCCCTTTTCAATTCTGCTAAACTGGTGATAGAACTTTGTGGAAGCTCAAATAGCCATAATGTTGCATTGCCTATAAGAGACAATGGGAAGACACGGAGTCCCATAGCATCCATACATAAATTATATGTTCCAATCACACTCTTGCAGACAAATGCCACATTGTGTAGATGGCTATGAGGATCCTCCGATGGTAAGACCGCAAATAGCCCATGGTTCTGCAGCATTTGAAGTAACCCACTCGAGAATGTGAACTTTGTGTCTGTCAGTAGTCATGGCAACACAATAGTACCAGTGAGCTCCATAGCCATAGGATTCAACTTGTATTGATTCTACCGGTAAGCATTGGCATTGAAATCCTGAGACTGTGGAGTAATGTCCTCAAAAGGACGTGGGTTCTCATTATCAACATTCTCGTTGTTGTTCATATTCAAAGCTGCATTGGCCGCATTGTTGGTGTTGTCTTGGGCCATTCTCCTAAATGTTCAATGGATCTCTAGGTGAAACGAAGTTAAGGTATTACCTTAACTCTAGTTATTGAGCATAAACTACACTTACACCCTGGAAAAAAAAACAAAAACAACAAACAAACATAAAATATGGGAAATAAGGATCAACACCCAATTATTATGAATTAACTAAGTCTAGATGTACTCCATGACAACATCACCAAAATCTTGATGTCGCCCAAGTTACACCTCCTTTTAGAGGATAAAGCAATCACTGGTAAGAAATAGAAACCTAACAAAGTTCAGAGTTGAACTCACAAGGAATACGTAAACTTAAGAGAATTCAATGATCGCAATTCGAGTGGCTAACCAACTTACTTCCCCAAAGGAAGGGGGCTTTGCAATAATCAATGGAAAATAAAATTAATCTAATAAACACAAGAGAGAAATCAATATGGAGAGAAACTAGGGTATTGTGTTCCCCATGATTCCGCAACTCAGTATCACCGAATAACTTAATTCTTTTCTAGTATGTAGCATGCAGGATGGTAAATTATGTTCACCAAGCCCTTTGATCAAAGGTAAAAGGTGAATTTCACTGTGTGACTTGGCCCATCTCCATAGTGTGCATTATGAACCCTTACCTATTAGTCCCAGTACATCCTCCCCTTGGCGCAGTTAGATTGATTAGATGAGAACACATCAATAGAATCATGTTAATTAATCTCTTTTTATATTTATTACTACCTTGGTTCAGTCAGTAACACTATGCAGGTTCTAATGTTGGCCACCACTAGAAAACATGTAAAATGAAAAGAGTTAATTAATGCAAGCATGCCACACTTTCCAAGAATTATGAATCATTCGATTTTACTTTGTTAGTTCTTCATTATTCCCATAACCCTAGTTGTGGATTTAGCTACTCATGCTTTATGTCGTTGCAAGAATTATTAATTACGAAAACATAATTGAACACTTACACAATAGAATTAAGAATAAGCAAATCCAACTTCAATAAGAATAACAAGCTTGAAGATGAAATCAATCACAAGTGTTCTCAAAGACTCTCTAATGTGATCTCACAAATTTCTCTTTCTAAATTGAGTTTCCTGAGTACTAGACGAAAAACTTCTAAAAAATAACATTAAAAAACTTATTTATAATAAGTAAAATACAAGTCCTAAATAAAATAGGAAAACAGGTCGGCACATCATACGAAAGGGGTTTATAGGTTGTATTGCATTCCATGCCCCATAATCGGGGTCTCGTACTCAGCTGCTGGAATTTTGGACTTCAACTCTAAGGCACCCCTCTACGACTTGTAAAATGGTTTACGACCTGTAAAGTGGTTTCGTTTGTAAAGTGGTTTCGTTTGATAAAACTTCAGAAAGTACCAATCTCTAATCTTTAGGGTACAAATCATCTTCTATGACTCATAAAATCATCCAGGACTCTTCTCTATGTTCGTAAAATCAACTTCAAAAAATAGCCCCTTACTGGAATTGTTCAGGAAACCTCTTCATGACCTGTAGAATGATCTACAGCTTGTAAAGGGTCCCATATAGCAGCAAAAACCAACAACTTCTGCATTTTTTTCCCAAAATCAATGTCAAACCTGTAATCTTGCAAACATAACAAAAAAACACATAAAACCAACTAACATCGCATTGACAACACAGAAAATTCCAAGTTTTAAGCATCAAAAGTGTTGTATTTTGGCAGCACATCAAGGGCCTCGCCTCAACAATCACATATCAGTCAACTTTGTGCAGGCACGTGGCACCTGATCCAAAATGTACATGCATAATGATGGCACGTATCCCCTAGGGGAGAAAGAATCCCCCTTACAGAGTCAAATATGTCTCATCTTAGAATGTCAGTCCCAGGGCCTCGCCCCAAAGTGGAATCAGCGGTGTCCTCAACCTAAAATATCAATAAACGGGGCCTATGCCCCCAAATGGAGTCAATGGGGCCTCAAGCCTAACGTAACGGCAAATGTTTGGACCCCTTTAGAATTGGAACCCCATCTCAAACACTTGGACGTGACCACCAGAGAATAGGACCACGGGTCGCATCACCCGGGATCTCAAACACTCAGACGTGGCCATCGGGGACTTGAACTACAGGGTGTGTCACCTAGGTCTCGGAGCATAGGACCGGTCAATCTCTCTTGCCTATCTGGATCCAAATTCCCCAAACATACCATCTCTCCCAATAGAATCATCCCCATCGCACCAGCTAATCCACCGCGTCACTCTGATAAAGACAGGTAACCTAGCATCATATAGAAAGAACCAGTGCCCAATAACTATCAGCAATACCTCGAAGTGTATGTAAATCACAAATCACAGTAGAGTCGTGCCCAACAAAGGCCAAGTATACTATAAGCTCATTAATCACAACTGCCCAGAGTAAACATAAACAATCACGGTCTATCATAAGTACTACCGACAACCAAACCCAACAAATTCAAATCTATACCAAAATCAGGCCACAGTATGACATATAATCAATACACAGTCTACTAGTCATCATATCGAGTCAAGTCAGAACACATGCATATCCCAGGGCACTAGCCCATATTCGGCCCTTACCAGACCTTTTCTTTGTGTAAAGCAACTCATAGGCCATCGTCGGTGTAACCTAAATGAAAGCCTAAGAGGCTAGATAATTAGAAGGATCACACCCACCAAAATCATATTGTAGCCCAGCAGCTAGAAAAGATATCGCCTAAGGCAATCATATGCCGACCCACTAAAAATGTGCCCCTTTAACAGGATATCAGTCCCCAAGACTAACCCATGTAACTAGTGTATCATCATAGATAGCCTAGAAAGCCCATAGGATATAACCTACACCTTGCAAACAAGGTCACACTCTCATCTCTAACCTACCAGTAGCTCGGTGTCAACGCATCGTATTATAGGTCAGAAGGTTCCTTTAGGAGTACATTTATGACCATCCCCAGAACATGGTGTATCTATCCAGTCACTAACTAGTGGCACAATTACATAACAGATACAGTAGTATACATGATCATATAAACCACAAACAGAGGCAAATTTATGCTTTTTTTTGTCACTGAACCCATGGTCATCCAACTAAATTCAGTATATTACTTGTATGATTCTCAAAAAATATATTAAATATTAGCTAAAGGAACCCATGCTCAAGATGACAAGTATGTTCACTAGTCTAAATGTTGATTGTCTATTATGAAGGTTTAGGGTTCGAGCCCTACCAACAACACTTTGGCCACTTTTTCTAACATAAAGCCATAAAGCTATTATGGTAAAATCTACCACAAATTTCATGTTGAAGCTATTATGATAAAATCTACCACAAATTTCACTAATTTTGTCACTTAGGTTTTGAATCAACTGAAAATTAATAGTTCTAAAGGTATCGACATCAAGTATGCAATTTCACCTAGATTTCCACCATTGAAAATTGCTAACGATATGGGAATCAAAGTTTACATTGATTTGAAGAAGAAGAATTCTGAAATTACTGCCTATCCACTAGTGATGTCTTGGGATTACACAAAAACCAAAGTAATGATACCAATGATTGTGCATCCACGAACATCTAGACAGAATTCAAAACTTGTAATTTGTGAAAAAATGGCATCTACATCATATGATATTGATGTTGCGATTGAAGTTGTTACTGAAGAAATGCATTCAACAGACATCATTACAGACATCTCTAGAAAATCAATTCAAGTTTCTCAAATATACAATAGCAAATTCACTCTAACGCAAGTTGTAAAACGACATTTAGTTATAGAAGGATTTCAATATAGGGCTGTTAAATCTTGCAAAAACATGTATATGCTATTATAATATATTCAAATTAGAATATTGAATTACGTATTGATCTTGTAATTCAAGCATAAAAATGCTTAATGATACCATCAAAGCATATCCATATGCTATAGTGATACTATTATATTAAGTATATACCATATTAGTATCATTCAGAATTCTTACATACATATATATAAAAATAAATTAACTAGGCATAAAAAATCCTTAAGGATACTATTGCAGTATATTCATATACTCTGATGGTATCATTTATATTTTATCATTCAAAAAATAATTAGTATTCAATGATACTCATAGATTATATGTAAATTTCCTAAGTATACAGTTGTTAACATATTTCATGTGTAGGTATATAGTTGTTTGTCTACAAGAAACATGTAGATGGAGTCTTAAGGCAAGGAGTATACAAAAATCAAGATTCTTTCGAGTGACAAATTTCAATAATGTCCACA